>JABTXL010008822.1:4087625-4101417 GCA_025134845.1 Neodon shergylaensis
AACAAAAACGAATTCAATAACTGGCATCCTGCACCTTAAACACTGCACGGGCAAGACCCTGGTAAAGACCAACGGTCTTCACCGCAACAGTGACCACCTTTCCTAAGCAGAAACAGAGATAGATTGAAGGGGTGGGAACAGGGTGAGAGGGACTGGGAGGAGAAGAGGGAGAGGAAACTGTCACCAGGATGGAAATTAAATAAATAAATTTAAAAAAGAAAAGTCCATACTCTCCCCACTTATTTTGGACGCATCTTTTTCATATACTAACTTTTCACTTATTTACATAGCTCTAGTTTAGGGCCTTACCTTCTGTTTCATTGATCTCTTTGGCTGTTCTTGTATTGGTACAAAATTATTGTAGTAACCGTGGCTTTCTGATGTATTTTCATAACTGATAGAACAATTTTTTTTCCTTTGCTATGGCTATTTTTGTAGTTTTTATTCCTGATCAATTATAGAATCCGCGTTAAATTCTACAATCATTACTACCTACAGTTTAATCAAAAATATACTTAAGTTTTACAGTAATTTGACCATAATGGCGGTTTTGCAGGAGTGAGTCTTTTCATGGATAGATATTATATACCTTGAGCTATTAGTTATTCCTTTCAGACCTTGCTTATAATGTATTAATAGATATTTTAATATGGCCTATAAGGGTTATTTAAGGTTTAAATGTTTGGTTATATTTCTTCCTAAATATGTTTTCCTATTATGAATGAGATCCTTTTCCTGTAACGTTTTAAAGTTGGTTACTCATTTTATTCATGAAAGAAACAATTCCCATGATCCTGATGTTGTTTGGCCCTATGAATTAAAAATAAACAAAAAAATTTAATTGGAAAAAATAAAACAAAAACACATTTGTTTCTCATTTACCCTGTGTGTTTATCTTGTACCAGCTAGAGACACCCTTGAAGTTTGTCTTCACCATGCGACAAGATAATAGTCCTGAGTTCTGTCATCCTGCCTCTTTCTCCAGAGTGCTGGCGTTACAGGTGTGCACCACCGCAGCCAGCTAGAGGCTAATGGTATACAGCACTGACCTGGGCACTGCCTCGTAGGCAGACCAATACACTCTTCGTGTTCAGCCCAAACAAGCTTTGAGATCCTTCAAATATGCAGCAAAATTAATATTTTGCCAGTTTTAAATACATTGAATCAGATTACCTGTAGGGTAAGATCATTGTTTGTTCTAAGAACAATTTAAAAATATCAGAATGACCCATTATTCTATTGTGGGAGGCTTTCATTGTTGTTGTTTTGCTTTTTGACAGGATTTCTCTTTGGTAGCCCCGACTGTGCTGGAACTTGCTTTGTAGACCAGGCTGGCCTCAAACTCAGAGATGCACCTGCCTCTGCCTCCCAAATGCTGGGAATAAAGGTGTGCGCCACCATCACCTGGCGATTATATGAGCTTCGTATCAATGCTATAACAGGTGACTATAAACCCCCGACTTAAAAGAGGGCCAATGTGTTCTTCTCTAATGCCAATTTTTAGTATCAGCAGGGCACTTTTCCGCTCAAGCCTGCTGGAAGAATTCATTTCCTTGACTTTTTCAACTTCTAGTGGCTCCTTTATCATTTCTCTTCCCATCTCCACCCCTGCCTCTCTTCATAGCACCCTGGTCCCCTGCTGATCGCCTCAAATTCCTATTGGGACAACACAGGACCCCTTAGCTAAATTAAGCCAATTTCCCCATCACCACACTCACAGCCTAAGTACATTCCCCCGAATTCCCTTCGACACAGAGGGCAGCATGTTCCCAGTTCCCAGGGATGATGATGGTCCCCCCCCCTTTTTAATGGAGGGAAGTATTATTCACTCATTATTTGTTCTTAAATTTGTCATACATGACACTTTACTCTTAAAATAATCATTGCAAAAAGTCCAGAAAGGCATTGCACAAAACAAACAGAAAAGCAAAATACTAAATGTGGTTGTAAAAGTCACAGTAGAGACATCACATTTTTTTTTTTTGGTTCGGTAGTTTTGGTACAAGGACCAGAGTGTCAATTTCTTCCTACTCCATTTTTTTCGGGGGAGGGCTGGCATCTGCCTGCTGGGAGATCTAAGTTCAGTCAGTCACAATTTTGGCATTGGGCATATTGGCATTTACCTGATCCTTTGCTCATCTGGGTGGATGCGCTGATGCCTCCAGAGTCCCATGGGTGCTGGGATAGTCATTCCTGGTTATGTCATTCTTCCCCCTGGCTTTGTTCCCCCCTGCATAGCAAAGGATCTTGTTACAGAAGCCAAAGGTACTGCCCTAGAACTTGCAGACTGTCAAGAGTATACAGGGTGGACCTGTGGTGTGGGTTATTCCTGTCTTTTATCTCTAGTTTAACACTGTCTCTTTAAGCGGTAGTGCTTAAAGAGGACCACAGTTAGACTTTCCCCACCCACTTATCTCTGGCCCCTTAGTTATCAGTCACTCCCTGGTTGTGGCTCTCCAGGCCTGGTGTCATCTAGTCTTGCCTCTATCTCGTGTGACACAGAGTCAGACTCTAGTATGTACTAGCAGTTCCTGAAACAGAGCACTGTGGAGGAGGCAGCGTGCACATGCAAACTCCCCAGGAGGGGTGAGGAGCTCCAGTAGTTGTTCTTCCCTAAAGAAGGGAGTTGGAGCCGGGCGATGGTGGCACACGCCTTTAATCCCAGCACTCGGGAGGCAGAGGCACGTGGATCTCTGTGAATTCGAGACCAGCCTGGTCTACAAGAGCTAGTTCCAGGACAGGAACCAAAGCCACAGAGAAACCCTGTCTCGAAAAACCAAAAAAAAAAAAAAAAAAAAAAGAAGGGAGTTGGAATGGTTCCAACAGCATCGTCGTAATGCAGCTCTTCTGTGCCCCAGGAGGGCAGCCGCCAAGAGAACTGTGAACGCAATGTCCGCCTGTTGTTCTGCTTTACCTTTCATTAGTTTACACAGATTATTTGTAATCGTTTGTGGGATATGGTATTATAACTGGATATAAATATATGTTGGTTGGTGATCAAAGCAGCGCAATTACCGTTTTCTATCTCCTCTAATGACGATTCTACGTGTCGGGGAGACTTCAGCCTTCCCCCCTTTTCCGTTTGTAGATGCTTAGTTATTTGTGGCCGCCTGCAGCTACTCTACTGTCCTGTAGAATGTCAAAAGCACACACCAGAGGAAGGACCCCAAGGGCAGGCCAGTACAGATGCCTGAATACTAACACCGCCCAGGTCAGAAAGCCACTGCTAAAAGCTGGAAAAGTCTTCGTCTGACATTTAACACTCTGGCTGTTGTTGAATAACTTTTCACAAGCCTACCCCGACTTTCTGCAAAGGAAACGCGGATGTCAGAATGATCAGCGTGGAGATGCAGTCTTCAGGAAAGGAATCGCTGCATTTCCGGGTAATGCCATCTCAGTGACGTCACAGAAAAGCAGCCTGCTTGAGTGTCCGCAAAGGTGGTTGTAACGGGTCAGGTTTGGCAGGTGTCCAGTTTTGTGGAAGTTTGTTGTTGGTAACACAGAAGGAGGACACAGAAGTGACATTTCGCTTTTCCCACACCACAAGGGAGGGTTTGTGCTAAGGTGACCGAACCCAGGGTGAACATTCTGGGTTCCATGAAGAATCGTTCAAAATTAGCTAGGAAAGAGGTTTTCCCCACATCAATCCAGCTCGGCACATTTTCTCAGTGACATGTACCCTTTCCACACAAAGCAATGAAGTGCTCCTAGTGCTAACAACATAGCTGAAAATAAGTAAAATAAAATTATACATTTTCATAAAACTTGATAAAAAATGGCATTCAAGAGCAGGGCGGTGGTGGCGCACACCTTTAATCCTAGCACTCGGGAGGCAGAGGCAGGTGGATCTCTGTGAGTTCGAGGCCAGCCTGGTCTACAAGAGCTAGTTCTAGGACAGGCTGCAAAAGCTACAGAGAAACCCTGTCTTGAAAAACGAAAACAAACAAACAAACAAACAAACAAACAAACAAAAAACATTCAAATTCTATAGCACACACTTTGACAGGCCTCTCCAGACCCTCAGCCTTCTATGTCTGGTCTGTTTTCTCATCTTTGTTATGATCTGCTGGCCTGGTCTGTCACTTGGGTACCCTGTCCCTTTAAGAGACAAGCTCTGTCCACTCCCAACACTACCCCCCCTCCTTTTGCCCAGGCTAGTGGATCTCCTACCTCCTCTTTAGCATCCCCCTTCTTCTTCTGGAGAGGCAGCTTCTGCCCCTCTCCTCCCTCCCCTTCCCCTCTTCCATTTCCCTTTCTTCTCTATAACCGACTAAATAAACTCTATACCCAAACTCTCTCTGTCTCCTGCTGAGGCCTCAGGCTACCCGCCAGGGGACCCATCGAGGTCTTAGGAGACCTGCTGCTGCCCCTCGTGGGACTGGTCCCCCATCACCTCTTTATAAATGATAACATTGATGTGTGACTCGGCCAGGCTCTCTCCACGTTCCTTCCCACCCAAGGGCAGGCCAGCTGAGGACACATGGGGACCCTGAACTCGGACCACTTTCCAGCATCTCAAGCCTGCACCCTCGCTTCAAATGGTAAGGTCCCCAAGTCAGCTTCTGCTGGATTCATCTCCAGTTATTCCCCACTGCTAAGAAGTAAAATTTGGCTCCTTGCCACTCTCACCTTTGTCCTCTCTCGGGCCACTCAGAGTGGTGCTATCCAGCCCCAATTTCTGTACCAACGGGTTTCGAATTGGTCTGGCCTAGCCTTCGATCCCCGCACTATTCCAAAGACATTCGTGATTAGTTCCCTGAGTCCTCTCCTTGCTCACACTTTTAGCCATAGGAAACAAACCCTCAAAAACTATCTGTCCAACCTTCCCCCCCAATATGTCTTTTACAGACCTTATTACAGATTCCTAACCTTACCCGCCTTTGCACTAACAAATGCCCTACATACCCCTTCGATAACAACCTAACGAGGGAGTTTTCCAATTTCTACCAGCAAACGGGTTGATTAAAATTTTCTATCCAGCCACACTCTGCACTGCTGGTGTCCCACATCTCATGCCCATCCCCCTTTCCTTCCCCTGGCAGCCCCACTATGGCCATCCATCTGTCAACACTCTTCTATTTCTTTTCTCGCTCTTATTCTGTCTCTGCCACCACTACAGCTGCTGGTCTCACAGTAACGGGCAAAACTGGTTGGATCCAAGGCGGCCATTCCACTCCCAGACTAATTTTCCTGTCTACTTCATGTATGAAAGAATGTGTGAGTGATGTGGCCATACGGATGTAATTTTGTTTTAAATGTATGTTCTACGTGGACTCTATGTCTCTTTTGTTATTTGTATCTGTTTAAAATTCCCGCCGGGGCTCTGATAATGTGGTTTCTCTGTACAACACATGACTGCTGCCATTTTGACTAAGGGCAGGTCAGATGACCTTACCACCATCTTGACTAAGGGCAGGTTAGGTAACCAAGTTGCCATCTTTACTGAGGTATTTCTTGCCTAGACTCGTGGTTTACTTACATTTGTGTCTCTAAATTCCTCTTACAGACTCTGTTACATGTGTGTTTTGTGCAATGGAGTGCTTTTAGTAGGGCCCACCAAAGAACCCACTCGGCCCAACTCTTGTTTTATATGTGTGTGTGTATGTGTTTATGCATTGACTTTTGAGTTAACTCTGTGAGTGAACATGTTAGCTTTAACTATGTGTGTATATGTGTATAAAACTTAAATCCATCTGGGTGTAAATGTATGTATACTTACTGTTAAATGTTATAATTGTCTGTTCATTGTATCTCATCCCAGACTAAGAAAACAATAAGTCTCATATTTTAAATTGGTATGTTCCTTTAAATATCTTACAAAAATACTGTATATGTGATCAACCCTGCTTTAAGATATATTAAGCTGTTCTCCACTATTGTCAATTCTGCCATTAAGCTTCTATTGCAAACAGTTTTTTCTCCTTTGTCTTTCACAAGAATAAATCTTACCTGTTAAGTTAAAAACCAGTGCACTCAAGCTTGGACATAGCTTTTTCAGGCAGATCCTATGCTGTAGTTATAACTTATCTATACCCAATAAACAGCCCTCAAGTGCTCAGAGATCTGGGGAATATGGCATTTAAATGTTTAATTATTAAAGGACTTTTCATGACAGAAAGACAGGTTGGCTCCTAGCAGCAGTACTCTATTTCCTCCAAAGAAGACAGAAGACAGATAGACATAGAACAGCGTCCAACCACAATTCTCTTCATCAAGTAAAAGCGCTAACCACTGGGTAAACTACTTTTCATTTAAACCATTAAAGATCTCCAGACATGGACAAAGAATCAAATGGAATGAACTTGCCTAGCTGCTCAGGCCAAGGTAGGCTTATCTTCCTACAGATTTCTTAACCGAAAGGATCTTCTGGAAACTGGCAGACCCTGCTTCTAACAGCAGAAGACAAATACAGTCCTGATGCCCTTGCCCTCGATGAACATGGAGGAACTTGAGGAGTGGCTCTTGGTAGCCAATAGAGTTAGTCCTCTGTCATTTTATAAATCAGTAACTCAAGTAAAATTTTATTCTTCTCAAAGATCTCTGATACAGTTTGACAGCTGAGAGGCTTTGTCGGTTTAAAAGAATAACCCCACTAAACAAATTTAAGTATAACTTCTTAATATGTTCTAAATAAAAGGGGTTTAAAGATATACAAATGCAAGTTATTAAGGTGTATACGTTCAAGTCATAAAGGTGTGAGGAAAAATGTACATTATTAAGTGTCTATACTTTCCATAGTACAAAAACATCTGTCACAGTCATTCTGACAAAAATATGCTACTGTTTATGCAATGTATATGTCTAAAACTTATGTTTTACAAACTAAAAAAATTCTTATGACTTCCAGGGAGCCAAATTGAAGGATTCACCTTAAACAGGTCAGATACACCCCTCTTAGTTTCCTGGTTCTGAGATTTTTTTTTTCCTTCCTAAACTTAACTTTGTTCTCTGCTCTGCCAACACCTTGCCAGGTCCAAGACACTGGACAGTTCCATACCACAAATCCTGGATAGGAGTAAAGCAACCAGCTACCCTAGGGTGTGACCAGCACCCAGCTATTTCAGGCCCCCTCCAGAAAGACTTCGATGCCCACAATTAAGCAGGAAATAGTTTTGAGAATCCATAATCCCAATTCCCTCAACCTACCATGCCTATCTCTCCACCTTTTAATTATAAGAAAGAGATGGGAATGTTATGATCTGCTGGCCTGGTCTGTCACCTGGGTACCCTGTCCCTTTAAGAGATAAGCCCCACCCACTCCCAACAACCCCCCCCCCCAAGGCAAGTGGATCTCTAGTCCGCCATTCTCTCTAGTCCACCCTCCCCTCTGCTTGCCCCTCTGGAGGCAGCTTCTGCCTCTCTCTCTTCTACCCACCTCTCCCCTTCTCCTCTTCCCCTTCCCCTTTTCCTCCATAACCCAGTAAATAAACTCTATACCCAAACTCTCTCTGCCTGGTGTAACTATCTGTCTGTCTCCTGCTGAAGCCTCAGGTCACCTGCCAGGGAACCCACAGAAGCCTTGGGTGACCCATCACCACCCCCCCGTGGAACTGGTCCCCCATCACCTCTATATAAATGGTAATAATCTTCATTTTCTACAGAGTTGTCCCTATTTTCCCCTTTGCCCTCTGGGTACTGTCTTGCTTAGGATTTTTTTTTTTCTGTGATAAAGACCATGACCAAAAGCTCCTTAGCGAGGAAAGGGTCATTTGGCATGTGCTATCACATCCTGGCCAGATATTTCCTTCATTGGCTGCATGTTAGAATATTACTTTGTCTAAGCTAATTAAAAAATAACCACAGGCCTGCCTGATGGTGAAGGGTTTCAGTCCCTGTGTTCCAGGGAAAGAGGCAACAGGATCCCAGATTCACATCCTGCTTAGACTGCAGGATGAGTTCCAGACCTGAGCAAAGAATTTTCTCATCGTCTTTCTCAAAATGAGGGATGGTAATAGAATGCAGTGGTACAATACTAGTATGGCAAGCGTGAGATGCAAATCAATCCATAAGGAAGCAGGACCTAAACCACAAAATTGAGGATGTCAAATCGGGAATTGGAAGGTAAAGTTGCTGTTCTTTTGGATAGTCTTCTCTGAGGAATCCTGGCTCTTAAGGGCACCGTGTACTCCAAGAAGAGGGACTGGAGCCTGAGGGGCAAGGGTAACTTTGCTGATGCTTCTGAGTTCACTCTTTCGTCTGGGGCATTTTCTAACACGGATCACACAGGAGAAAGACATCAACATTGCTGAGGTGTAATGTTACAGACATGGTGACTTACAGGGCAGGCAACCTCAAGTCCTCAGGTCTCAGGAAGGTGGAACTGCAAACGTGGTCACAATGGAAACTCCTAGAAAAGAGTCTTGTTTAGTGCTTCCAGAAAAGGTTTGCTGCCTGAGGGCAGACACACAGAAAAGTCAAACAAATGGACACACAATTCTTAAACCATTTATCTTTGAAGAGAAAATAAAAGCTAATATTTTCTATGCTACCAAGTGTTAGTCATGTGGCCTTCACCAAGGTTCCGCGCCCATCCTTAGTGGTTTACTGTAGTCATTCAAACGTAGATTATGGCAAGGGGACGAATTCCACACCAAATAAAATGTGCTGGCCTGTGTTGTTCTTTGGAGTACGGGGAAAGAACAGGCAGTTCTCTGATCGTTACAGTAAAAAGACATTGGCCCCAGTGCCATTTCAGAGCTTGAGTGTTCATATTGCCCTTGATTTCTGCCCCCTGGTATGGGGTCAAGCTGTCAATTCCATGTTGAGCCTGGGTTGTCTGGTGTCCTGGTAGCAATGGTGTGAGGGCCACTTCTGCAAGTTTGCAAACAACATGGCTTCACCAACACCTATCAGCATGGGTGCGAAGCGTTTTTCCCCCTTCCCCATCTTCCTCCTCTTCTTCCTTGGCAGATCTCACTCTGTTGTCCAGGTTACTTTGAACTCCGAGTTCAGCTGATCTTTCTGCCTCAGCCTCCCTGGCTGTAGGATAGGTAATGAGATTTCAGCAGCACAGCTTAGGAAATGAGATTTCAGCAAGCTTAGCTTCAGTGTTGTTCAGGAGAGCATACAAATTGCTCTTCCCTTGTTTTCTATAGCATTCCTGCTCCTTGCTTCTCTTCATTCCTGTTGGTTTACTGTAGTAGCAACCTTATTAACTAGAGCAGCCAACGTTTAAGCATTTATGGTGTTATTGAGTTACCTCGAGCCTGTTAGACTGCAGATAACTGGGTCTGTACCCTAGTGTTTAGAATCCAAGAAGTCTGAGTTGGGTGTACAAATGCTGAAACCCGAGAGCCACCTGAGGAGCTTTCAATAATACTGATGCCATGCTCACCCAAGACTAATTAAACAAGCAGTCTGGAAGTGAGGTATATCCACGTCACAGGCTGTTACAGCAGAGTGTCTTTCCATACCGTAAAGTCAGAAGTCTTAAATCAATGTGTCGGTGGGCTTATGAGCCATCCAAGTCTTCAGGAAGTGCAGTGCTTCTAGCTCGGAGCTATTGTCACCAGTCTTTGGCATTGTTTGATTTCATAAACATCTAACTCCTATATCCAGCCTCATGTCTCTCCTGTCCGTTTGATGCTATGTCTGTGTGTCTTCTTTTCATAAGGACATTGAATTAGATTTATCTCCTTATTTCACTATGGCCTCCTCCTTGACTCTCAGTTCATATGTAAAACCTTTTCCTGGCTGACATCACATTCTGTGATGCCGGGTGGCTGTGAACTTGGTCAGAGGCAGAAAGGGAAAGTCTTCCAGCAGCACCTGCCTCTCGCCTGCCATGGCAGAATTGCTCTGTCGCGCAGCTTCCATGAAGAATTTGACACCGAACACCAAAGGGGAAGCCCTGTGTGTTCGGCTGCGTCATCGTCTTCCCAGCAGACAGAGAAGCACACCCCCAACCATCTTAAAAGCTTGTTAAAGCTAAGTGCAGATCCCAGGATTTTAAAGTGTTTATCTGTGAGGCTCATTCAGTCCTAAATTAAAGACCTTGTCCCGAAGCAACTGGAGATACTGATGGTATTTCTTTGTGGGAAGACCCGATTTCTGTTCCCTAGGGCTTTTTATAGGGAACATACCTTTAAAGAGTCCAGATTACACACCACAGAAAGCTTTCAGTGATAAGAAACAATGTTTTTGAACATTCCATTATGAACTAGAAATAATATTTTCACTGAAACAAAAATGCTAAATTACGAAAGTACCTCCCTAGGGTTTTGAATCTCGCGCAGTCTAAATGACTATTTTCCTGAATGAAGACCACAGAGGCATCTCTTTACAATGCCTTTGATGCAGAGCAGGAGGCAGGATGCCCGCTGTCTATGAGACTTGGAGCTGGAGAGGCTTCTGTTGATGGGGTCCCTGGGAGAGGGGGAGCTGACCGGTAGACAGTAGGGCCAAAAACGTGGTCACAGATGGGACTTTGCGATCTAGATTACAAGTCAATCAGAATTCACAGAGTAAGTGAGGCTCCCTTTGGACATGGTGGCTTCTGAGGCTCACAATCAGAATTGTCTGATGGGTTTATTCTGGCTCTCTTAGGCTTATATTGGGTGTTGAGGTTAGTATTAGTGGGGTTCTATGACTGATCTGTGACCCCTGTAGTAGAACTGTATGTGGAGATGTGTATACTTATCTCAGAATTAGGAGTCCTGGATTCTGTTCTCAACTCCACTGTAAGTGACCTTGGAGTTTCCTTGCAGTTTTTAATAGTGCTGACAGAAAAATTATTGATGCAATTAGTAATATCTGATTTTGTGTAGCCGGTTTTGTAGTATTCTTAAAAAAAGATAAAGCTGAGATTGGTCACTTATTTAGTAATATCTGATTTTGTGTACCTGGTTTTGTAGTATTCTTAAAAAAAGATAAAGCTGAGATCGGTCACTTATTTAGACTGTGTTTGAAAGAGCTTTCCCATCAGTGTAGTTCAGGTTTTGATAAACATTATGGTAGGGGATTCTTCCTTACATAAATCAGGAATTATCATTAGTTAGCAAAATGCTAAGTGCTTTTGCAGCACTCATGATGATCTTGAGATCTTTCTAATTACATGCTCAACAATTCTCATAATTTCTAGTCTTCTTTTTAAACTAGCGTCAGTGACAGCTTTTCCCCCTGGCAGTTTCTCAATCCTCCCTTCAAGTGTCTTCACTGCTATCGAAGTGCTGCGAGCCTGAAATGCTCTGCCTATTTCTGTGTGTGTGTGTGTGTGCGCACGCACACTTGTTCACGTGCAAGCCTGTGTGCATGTGTGAGTGTGTTGGGTATGTGCGCATGCATGTGGAGCACACAGGACAATCTTAGTTGTTATTCAGGCACTGCCTACCTCATTTTTTTTTTTGGTCTTTCACTGGCCAGAATGCTCCAAGTAGGCTAGACAAGCTGGCCAGCAAGTCAAGGGTCCTCTTGTCTCCGACTCCCCAGCAGTGGGATTACAAGCATGTACCACGATGCCTGGCTTTCTTCTGTTGGTCTGGGGATCAAACATGGGTCCTCCTGCTAACAAGACAAGCACTTTACAGATCGAGCCATCCCCTGCAACCTTTGGCTGCTCATATCTGACTAGACATACTCAGCTTCAGAGCCGGAAGTCCTGCTTTTGCTTTCACACCTTTAGTTATAAAAGCGCATTAAGGGAAAAGTTAAACTCAATCTAGTATATGTGACAGAAGTTTCTGGAACTACACCAGGAGGCCAAGGCAGAGATGTCAGTCAAAGGTAGCCTTGTGGTTGCGGCTGTGTTTTCCTTTACTTCTGTCTGAACCTGGAGAGAGGCGCTTCCTGGCTGACCTGCTTCCTTTGTTCCTCTCTTTGAAGATCTGTGCAGCATGAGTGAGGCACACAGACACCTGAGGTCTAATTCTGGGGAGGGAAGAAGTTCAGAGAGTGATTTTTTAACGGAGAGATACTCGTGTTTCTGTAGAATTAATAGATGCCAAGGAATTTAATGTCAGTTCTTTCGATGCTCATTGTTCCCCTGGTTACATACAGACGCGCTAGCAAGCGGCCGAGTCTAAGATGACCCAGGCATACAGGTTTCGTTCGTCTAGTTGAAACATTTCTTTGATTTGCTCTCTGTGTTTATGCATAGTTTCCCTTTGATATTCAATCTTCCCCAGTGCTACAGACTGGGCGCACAGTACTGCACACTGCAGGCAAGAGCTCTACCGCTAAGCTAACACCCAGGGCACAACACTTAAAAAATCAGTAACATACATAGCATAAAACTCACTGTCTTCACTGTCTTAAACATACAGATCAGCAAGCATGTTATTCACACCCCTGTGCAGCCACGGGGCTCCACCCTCAGACTGTGTGTCATTACACACTCAAACTGAATCTTTTAAACAGTAACTGCCACATCCACAGGTATCTCCTGTCCTGTGTGTCTTTATGACTTTGACTATTGTTAAGTACCACAAAGAAGAGAAACCGCATGACATTTGTCTTTCTGTGTCTGGCTTATTGAATTTGTGGTGCTGGGAATTAAATCCAGGACTTACACATGGTAGACAAGCCTTGTACTACTGAGTTACACCCCAGCCCACTGTTTCACTAAGTTTAATGTCCTCAAGACTTATCCTTGTTCCATGACTTGTCAGAGCATCTTTTCTTTCTGAAAATGAATAGTTTTTTCATTTTGATATAATATACTTACATGTCCCCCTTTCCTTTCCTCCCTCTAAAGTCTCTCATACCCCCTTCCCTGCTCACCTTCAAAGGCGAGGTGACCTCCTTTTCCTTTGTTATCACATGCATATACATATGTTTCTAAATGTAACCTATTAACAGTATTTCATTATATATACACTCACATTTAGTTCATTCACTAGTTTTCTGATAGATTTGGGTTTCTACCCTTTGACCGCTATGACAATGTTCAGGTCCTTACTTTCAGTTCTTTGGAGGTATATCTCTAGGAGTATACACTGTGGACCATTACAGTTTCATTTAGACTTAGTGTGTGTGTGTGCACGTGTGTGCGCGTGCGTGTGCTTGCGCACATGCCTGTGTGTACACTGGTGCCATGGGCATAGATATAGAGATCACAGAACAACTTTGAGGAGTGAGTTCTCTTCATCCACTTTTAAATGGGTCCCAAGGATTGTCAAAAAGTGTTTTTATTTGCTGAGCCACCTCCCTGGTCCAGAATGATTGATTTTGAAATATAAGCACACTGATACATTTGAACACATTTTTTTTGTTTCTTTAGCAAAGCACACAAGAGGAAATTAAAAACAAATTTTATCGTTCATATATCTTTGGCAGTTTCTGTGAATTCTGTTTACTCTTGCCTCCAGCCTCCCTTTAAAAAGTGTGTTTTCGCCGGGCGATGGTGGCGCATGCCTTTAATCCCAGCACTCGGGAGGCAGAGGAAGGCGGATCTCTGTGAGTTCAAGACCAGCCTGGTCTACTGAGCTAGTTCCAGGACAGGCTCCAAAACCGCAGAGAAACCCTGTCTAGAAAAACCAAAAAAAAAAAAGTGTGTTTTCTACCCACACATCTAATGCCCTCACGTCTCCTGTGCCCTCACCCACCTCCCAGTTTCCTAAGTCTAAGATCACCACGCCTCCTCGGACTCATTGCCACTCATTTCCTGCATCTAGTTTGCCACATACCATTGTTGATTTCCTCAGAGATGAGCTTCCTTTCATTAGCTGTCAGGAATTGCGTGCAGGCCTGGACACTGTGGCTCTTCAACAGCTTCCCAGTGCAGTGCAGGCCTGGTCACTGCAGCACTTCAACAGCTCCCCAGTGCAGTGCAGGCCTGGTCACTGTGGCTCACTCC
>JABTXL010008822.1:4101427-4116280 GCA_025134845.1 Neodon shergylaensis
CCCCAGTGCAGTGCAGGCCTGGTCACTGTGGCTCACTCCAACAGCTCTCTAGTTCTCTTTGAGATGTCC
This sequence comes from Neodon shergylaensis, assembly GCA_025134845.1. NCBI lineage: Eukaryota > Metazoa > Chordata > Mammalia > Rodentia > Cricetidae > Neodon > Neodon shergylaensis. The sequence continues at coordinate 4,101,497 of JABTXL010008822.1, forward strand.
CCATCAAGTCTCCAATACTACTGTCAGAATGCTTTTCCTAACACATCAATTTAAAACACATTTATTTCTAAAGCCTTCATACAAATGTATATTGTGTGATGAGCACAGCTCCGCCCATTTACCTTCCTGCTCCTTGTCCCTCCCAGTTCCTGCTAGTTTTGACAGTTCTCATAGACATTTCATTTTACTTCCATGTTTATACGTGTGTGTGTGTGTGGTTTTATGTATCTATTTAAAATCTAGGAATCATAAATCAGAGAAAGCTTCTTAAAGGCTGAAAACTCTCCTCTGTGAAATACCAACTCTATTGAGGAGCTGTCTTTGGTCGAGGACTCTTGCCTGCCTTCAAAGGTAACAGCCTCCTGAGTCTCTCACAAAGAGACACTGCGATTTTATGTTTGCCTCTTGCATCTTTATTCCAGAGATCCCAATATTTCCCAACCAGATCTCTGGCGTCGTTGGTCACTCACTTAATTCCCAGGCAAACCATTTCCCATCATGCTCCACAACAGTAGATGGTCTCCGTTTATCTCCTACATGTGCTAGTTTTGCTTCCTCCATCCACACACTCAGGTCTTGGGGATGGGGACTCTGTCTATGACTCCGGAAAACTACTAGAGGGTGATTCATGAAAAAAGACAGAGTAACCTGAGTCCACAAATTTCAAAATGTGGAGAAAGAATTTTATCAGAGCCCTTAAGAAGAAAACAATTTCCAGCTAGGAAGAAATCTCCCACGGTGTCTGTCAAACACCAGAGCAGCAAGAGCACAGCCTTTAAACCAGTTCCTTATGCATCTTCTTACATCGCGATGTGCAAACTCGGGCCAGGGAATTTTTAAGGTGAAATGCTACCCAGGTGAGTCTGCTTCTCATCTGAAGTAATTCTCCAAGTATGTGAAACATTCTCTAAATGGGCGCGCACTTCTGAGGGTCCAGCTGATGTCTGCACTGAAATGCAGCCCTCCGCGAGGCAGGAAGCCTCTTGCTAAGTTTTCAGAGCAAGCTTTAGGACAGCTTTTACAGTCGGGTTAATAAGCAGAAAGTGTGCCCCTTTAGCAGAGTTTAGGAACGACAGTTTCACAGCTTTTAGTAGTTTTGTACATGGATAATTTGACACAAAGTTGGGAGTGCAAATCACTCTGCCGCGGGCAGTTGTGCCACACAGACCTTGAGCTCCAGAATCAGGCGTGGCGGGCAGCTTAGGAGCTGGAGGCTAGAACTGCAGCGCGGATGGATACATATGTAAGGACAAGGGAGGTCAGATCAAGGAAAGGTACAGAAATGAAATCTGTGAGGGAGATGGAGGGGGAGGGGAGAAGAGAAGAGGAAGAGAGGAGAGGGGAGGAGAGGAGAGGGGAGGAGAGGAGAGGGGAGGAGAAGGGAGGAGAGGGGAGGAGAAGGGAGGAGGGGGAGGAGAGGGGAGGGGAGGAGAGGAAGGGAGGAGAGGAGAGGGGAGGGGAAGGGAGGAGAAACTCATTGGATGCCATAGGGATACTGTGAAATTTTATAAATATGTATATTAATTAGAGGCAGCTGGGTTATAAGTAATAAATATTAAAGAATACATCCAAATAAGCTTATTTCCAGTTCCTGTTCATACACACTGAATTAGATGGCCTTCAACAAACATTCCAAGTGTGACATCAGTGGGACCAAGTGCATCCTATATCCCGTTCTCTTCGTTTTTCTCTCTCTCAGTGGATTCCCATAGATATTCAGGACTTTGATTTAAAGCTATATTCTTTTAATTCCAGCTAGTACAGTGCGTTGGAGAGTCATACCAATGAGTACTTGAGACTTCCTGCTACTAAAATGCCATGGAGCCACTATTGCAATTATAAAAATGAAAACACGAGAATGCCAGCCGTTGTACCGATATTTAATTAGCAGGGCCGCAACACTGTCAGCTCCAGGATACCCTGAATAAACTATTATTGTGGCTTCACTGACAGACAGCTTGTCAGGAAATGACCAGGATTGGCCGTGATTTTGGGCTAATTTCATGGATGTTTTCCAGTTTCCGTGATCTTCCTTTCCCATTTTCCAAACAAAAGTGCTTCTGAAAATTTCTGTTTAACGTCTTTCACTTTGAATAAAGAGAACACAAAACATTCCCCTCGCAGCTGGTATTGGTGAAATTACTTCTCTAGAGGGAGCAGCAGATGAGGGGTCTCGTTAGGGAAGCACCAGGCAGAAGAGTTCATTCTGCACCAAACCCACACTGGGACCTGCAACCTGAGCTCTGTCCCTCACCACCCTCTCCAGCTACACACACACACACACATCCACACAAACACACACACTCACACACACGCACATACGCACACACACACGCACGCACGCACACACTCACACACACACGCACATGCACACATGCACACACACACATATATACACACACACACACACACCCTGTCTAAATGAATACAGATGGGGGCACACAGTCTAGGCATCAGGAAAATAGCCGCAGGCCGCTCTGGTTGCTGGCCTTTCATCCCACAAGTAGAATGGCTTTGAGATGCCGGTGTCTCTTAATCTAAGATCAGTCTGGAGTGGCCTTTTAGCCACTTCCTGTTGGCACAATCCGAAGAAGCAACAGAAAGATACGCAGACCTTAATTCAACTAAAATCAAACATTTCCTTAACTGACAAGTTTACTGTCGTATTTAATGGAAACCACACTATGATAAAATCCACACCAAGTCCTCATGGACATCTTGGTTTGTTTGTTTGTTTGCTTGCTTGCTTGTTTGTTTTTTTCCTGAAGAGCTGACAAGCATTATCTGATCTATTTGCTTCTCTGGGTGGAATAAATTAGCTTAAATGTAATATAAAAGAGATAAAACCAAATTTCACAAATGTTGAAATCCAACTGAAACCTTTAGACCCTCATCCAATCATGCAGAACATATGTCTCCCCACGTTTATTTTTATATAAAACATGCAAACAATTACCTGGATTTGGGGGCATAATTATGGAGAGGTTGATGTCTAAAAGGTTATTATTGATTTATAGACTTCTTTGGTTTAATAGAAGACAGATTTAGGAATAAGAAATAATATGGTTTTCTGCAGGACCAATAAATGTCTCAATGGGGAAATGTAAGATTTAAGAATAATTTTATGCACACACATTATAGTTTGTGGGTCCAGGAACTATTTCTCGTTTGAGCAGCTCCTATGCGAGGACCGTTTCTTTCCACATTGCGCTACATTTTGCATGCCTCAAAATGCAGTGACTAAATTCCAAGGGGAATTTTTGTTAAGCCTTAGTTCCTCAGTTTCCCAATCATGGATTTTCACTTCTCTATCTGTAGAAAAAATACTGTATTTATTTAAGCAAAAGGTTTAGTGTGGTTCACACTCGTCATGCGTGTGTACGTGGCTTTTCTGTGTCTTTCACAGACACGTATCTCCTACGAGTTCACTGAGTGCTGAACAACGTGATCACGATTAATATAAGCATGGAGCTGTACAAAACCTTAAACCTCGCTTGGACCAGCTTCCCGTGCTCCACTTCACAAGCAGACGAAACTATTCTTGCAATGCCATCATAAAAGAGAACTCACAACTTTCCACATTCAAGGGATTGCATGGTGTTCATATTCAGAGAACAACAACAACAGCAAAAATTAAATTCTCATTTTTTAAGGAAAACTTTTAATTGACTAAGGCATTCACAAAAGACATAACTGTATCTTATCTAGAATTTTAAATTATATAAATGCTTCCAAATTCATGGCTTTTTACACAAAATTGGCTCAGTGCCAAGAATCCAAAAGCTAAATGTTCTCAGAAGGGAAAACAAAAGGAGAAAACTAACCCAGTGCTTGCCTAGATCGGTGAGTGTGTTTAATAACATTCTGTAACTACACATGAGCCTGCATGTTCTGTAATATATTACATTTGTTATTTCTTTAAATTTGGCTTCAGATGTGTAAGATTTTGTACCTAAAGCTGGCTTTGGGGAAAAAAATAGCTGAAGACTTCAACTTCTGAAAAGGATGGAGCGGGAAAGAGTGGATTTGCTCTCCCACCTTGAGCAGCTAGACGGCTGTCATTTCCCGAGAGAAGGGAAGCAGAGAGCCAGTCCTGTGATTACAACAGCTTAATGGCTGGAGTGTCTCGGGGCCCAATGTGCAGAGGAGCAGCCTAGCATCGCGGGCAAGCTGAGAAAGGCAGAATTGGTGTTCACGGAGGCCAAAACACTGAGAATTTGATGGACAGGATTTTGGAAAGAAAGCTTTACTGGCAGAGAAAGAAGAGAGGTGGGGGAAAGACTGAGAGACAGAGACACACAGAGAAAGAGAGGAGACACACAGAGAAAGAGAGACAGAGAGGAAGCAAGGAAGAGATGGGATGTGGGAGAGAAAGGAAAGAGAAAAGGCGAAAGACAAGAGAAAATGATGTTCTTCTTAAAAGCTGGATGTGGTCCATACAAATTTGTATCCCCTTCCCATTTATTTCTGTATCAGGTATATTGTAAGCTGTTACCTGTATTTAAAGGGCATTATTATGAAGAAGTGGGTATCTAAGAAGCTGTAGATTTGAGGGGTGCCCACAAGTGTTTGACTGAGAAGTGATTTGCATACGCATGAGCGTAAATGTGGGAAAGGACTACTGGAGAGAATTGGGAGACAACAGAAGGGAACAGCTGGTATTCCTACCAGCCGCAGTGGAAAAACTCAGCACAAGAGACCTTAGGCAAATCCTCAAAAAAGATAGAATAAATTAGCCACAACCCAAAGCCTCTCTGAATATACCCGAGCTTCAAAGTGTCTAAATTTATTCCAGGTAACTCAAATGTGTAGCAAATAAAAATCCAACACCAATTAAAGGAAATTCAAAATACCCAGCAACTGATAACCAAGTTTATAATGGAAAAATGTAACGTGTGTATTAGTCTGCTTCTGTCGCTTTGTCTAAGTGTTTGGAGGTGTGTGTTTTATGTTATTTAACTCATAGTTTTGAAACTAAATATCCAGGAACACGAAGTTCCATTGGTCTAGTTTCTGGTGTTGGCTCTCTTGATTTATTTCAACATGGCAATGATCTCACAACAGGTGTGTTTGTGGCATGCCTGCTATGGACAAACCACAGGCTGGGGCACAAGCTGCAGGATGGGCAGGCACATTTTTCTTCATTTTATAAGAACTAACTGGGGTCCTGCAAGAACCATCTTACTGCATTCCGAGGGCGAGACTTCAAATGCCTTCGGTAGCATCCATTTGGTCCCACTTCTAAAAGCATCTGCAAATGAGAATCAAGCTTCTAGCAACTGAATCTTTGGAATACTTCAAACTACATCTAAACCATAGGACCAGGTATGCAAAAAGGCAATACAATACGAGCCGGAGGTAAGAGAATATCAGTAGAAAGAGAGTACGGAACGACACAGAAGATAGAATTAACGAAGACTGTAGACAACTACGGTATTCTTCACATGTTCCGAGACGGAGAGGAATGCACAGCATGGTGAGGAAAGAGCAGAAAAGACTCAGATGGAACTCCTAGAGATAAAAAGCACACCTACAGCACAGGACGATAGCTACAGCTTAAAGAGCATTTACAAGGCGCCAGGTGCTGGGCTGAGTGTTGCATATGCTGCCTGTCAATTAACTCTCGTGGCTCTCCCATAAAGCCGCCCTCACAGACAAAACGACATGGAGGAAGGACGAATAATTGGACAAAATAGAGCTGGAACTGGAAACCAAGCAGTCTGTCTTCAAGGCCCATGCTTTTAAGCGACATTCCATACTGCTTATACTTCTGTTTGCAATCAAATATAAGTCAGCTTAAAGAAGGGGCCTTGCTGGAGGATGCTTTCTGGAATTTTTAAAGGATCTTGTAAAAATTGACAGTCAGCACGAGCGTCCGCCCGTGTGGGTAGTGCGCGGTCTAGATGTAGATGTGTGGGCGATCGGCTAGGATTGTCTGAGATTGTCATGAGGGTTGAGATGAAGAATGATTGAACTTATTTATGTCCTGCTGTTCTCTCAGAAAGCCACGGTGGAGATGAATTGAAGGGGAGTTGCAACTTAATGGTGGAAAGAAATGCTGTGAGATTGTTGTCTTTTTCCTGCTACTGGCGTGTTCTACGTCTCTGCTTCAAGTGTGCAGTAATAGGAGCGACATTAATTGGGCAAAGTTATGGTCATGCGTCACGCCTGGTGCTAGAACACACATATTAGCATATTTAATTCTTCCAGTGACTCTGGGAGGTAGCTTTTACTCTCTGCAGAGTTGAGCAGAGGACATCTGTGCCTGAAGTTACATGAACAAATGTACAGAAATACTTCTTACATGGTATTCTCATGGTAATGAATTTAATAATATTTTTCTCTCCCATTATAAGCTTTGCATACATTCGTTTTGATGTTTTTCCAATATATGAATTTGCAAGAAAATTATTTAATGAAAGTTTTAACTACAATTATACATAAAGGATAAAAGCACACAGATTAAAAATGTCTGAAATGTGAGTATGAAGGCGGGCAATGTAGTAATCACAGTTATCCTAAAGAGTGCCCTCGCTTCTGTTTATGCTAAGATGAAAATGTTTTACCTCCAGAATTCCCAGAGCACATAATTATGTTAAAGACAGTTTTCCTAAAGAGCCCACACACTTGCTGTCTTTAAACAAAGACTTGTAGGCAACAAGAACAGTCTGAGCTTTTCACTCCTTGCAAGGAGTAGGAAAAGTCCAGTTTAGTGACCACGTCACTTAGAGAGCAAGTTGGGAATAAAATCAAACAGATGAGTGCTCTCATATCCTGCCCCGTTTTAAAAGCTGCCACCCTCTTGCATAGGAGGAGCTGCTGGGCGCAGCTGGCTGACTGACTCATGGCAGGAGGGAACTGTGTGAGAAGCCAAGCCAATTCTCTCTCAGTGAACCTTCGCTCCATGTGCAGTGGGGCACATTCACGGTTAAAGATGGAACCGAGAAGTCCCACAGGACCCCCTCACTGTCTAAGCCAGGTGCCCAGTAACAAATCAACAAACAAGGCTACTGTAACTATTTAGTTCCAATGCCACACTGGAAAGATCAGTGATGTGAGTAGCTACGAGGCATGGGGGAACAAGGCGTTTCTGACCTGGCTTCTTGATACATTTACCTCTCAGCTACACACACTACTGTTGAGTTCACAGTTTTGATTTCATGGGCTTGAGAAGGCTTTCTGAGAGTGGAGAGCCACCATAGCTCAAGTAGAACTAGAAACAAAGGGCAAGCTGCCACTGAACATCACCATTATGATATAAGAACATTTTCAGTGATATACAACTAGTAAGAAAATAACCTTTTGTCTTTAAAGGTATTTAAATGGAGTAATTCTAGCTTTGTGAATGAAAACTCATCATGTTTTTCTTGTGCCGTAGAAACCTTGTTCGGTGGGGAGCCCTTTGCAAACAGAAATCTGAAAGCCACTTCCCAGGATACGTTTTAATATCTGTGGTAAACAACAGAAGATTAAGAATGGAGAGGCAAGGTCCAGAATGGAAGGACTCGATGTTGGCAAGGGGGACGCTGAGCCTGCAGGTCAGGCTTCTGTGTCTTTGCTAAGTCATGTCCTCAAAGCACGTAGTTCTTGTGGTTAGTTGAGTCCTCTTTGGATATGAAGAGTTGTTACATGTTACATGCTTTGGTTTAATGATATGCTATTAGTATTTTTGTGATGTTAAAAAGATAGGTAAATGTACCTCTTCAACGTGAATTCCAAATTATCAAGTCTATATAGAGTCCACTTGATGTGGTTGTGCTGTAATTTGGATAGAAAGCTACTTTGAGGATCAAATAAAAGGGACGATCCCCTACCCCACCCCCCCGAAAATTGCATATATGGGCACCTATACAAATAGCTTACATTTATTCCAGGGGGAATGGTGAAACCCATAAACAGATTCCAGAATAGAGACATCTACTTTAGTGTACCATGAAACTTGTAATATAAACCATTACTAGTCTAAGGCACCAACCCCCCTAAATTGTCTTTGGTTTCTATATGATATTCAGGAAGTCCTTGATTATTAATTTTGTGGCAGTCTTCTCTCAGATCCGCTAATTCGTAGTCCCAGACTGAAGGTTAGAGATTCATCTGGGCTCATTTCATTCCCAGCTCTTTGCCATGTCTGAACTGCATTTGGCTATGATCCTGAACCACTCCCCCCCCAACTCTTATCATGTTTTCCTGGGGTTCCTCTTCGCCATCCACTCACCAAAGGTTTCTCTTAGCTCAAATGGATGATGCAAAACAACAGCCCTTCTCTTACTATAACACCTGGAGGATCAGCCTGCCATTGTCTGTTGACCTTCACAGATTGCTACTGCCTACAGACTGTTGGCGTGCTCCTTCTACTGGCATGGAAAGGAATGGAAGAGGCCGGTGTTAAAATGTCCGCTGGCCAGTTGTTTGGTAATGTTAATTTCCAGTCAGCATGAATGCAATCCAAGCCACTTTTGGTTAGCTAGCTTCATCTCACTGATCCAAAACAGCTTCATCATGTATAGAACTTGGAAAGAAAGAATTGTTTTTTCAAGTTAACTGTTAGTTAATATTAAACATTATTCTAAAAGGTCCCCGAATCAATGATGGTAACTATGGTGACTATAGTCTCTGTTGTTAGAGAAGATTAAAAACCATCCAAATGTGGTAGATATTGAGCACACCAAGCTATTTTAATTAGAATTTATTAGATGTTTAGTAAGTACATAGCAAATACTCAATAAATGTCAATTATTATCATTATCCTTATCATTACCATGTGTACCAAACACACTAAAAGCTTTACTTAATCCTCTGAAACCCTCGCTGAGGCAAGGAGTATTACCTTCACTTTAATGTCAGCTTAGAGAGGTTGAGTATTCTCAGAGCCACTGGTAAGACATGCATGATGCAAAAAAAAAAAAAAATTCTGATTCCAGGACCAGTGCTTTGTAAGTCGCTGTACACTATTGCTGCCATGAAATAACCTTTCAAGATACATGCATGTTTTAAAACAAGGCTTTTGTTCACGGTCCTTGTTCTAAAGGCAATGGTTTGGAAAACTAATTAAAACTACAGATCCTGGAATGAAAAATCCTGGGTTTGAACCCAGGGTCTATCACTCATAAGCCATATGACTTTGAGTATACGACTTAACGTTCTCTTGGTCTCAGCTCCTAACCTATGAAGTGGACTGTAGCAGTCATCTCATTGGGTTGCTAAGAGAATGAACATGTACAATATATTTAGACTACCTCTGGATGTATACTAAGTGCTCAGCGAACACGTTACTGTTACTGTTACTTGAACTGAGTTAGCCTCATGCTCTCCACTTCTTCTTATTCCAAGGAAAGCATAATCTCCAGGTCAGCAGAGAAGCTTTCTGTCCAATGATTTGAGCTCAAATCCTTGGCTATACTGTGGTCACTCAACAGACTCTTGAGTTCCTCCTGTGTGGAAGGCATGTGCTCAGATGTGGCCATCTTTGGCTGGGAAAGTGTTTTGGGGACCCAGAGTTGTGAGCCTGTTCCACCTTGACTGGAGGACAGAGAGTTTGAGCTTATTTTTGCTTTCTCAAAGTTGTTGACAACAGACGTGGCTACAGACAAAAGATTCTGACCTAGGGTGTGGTTAATTAGTATTTTGGATGTAGAGGTGGATCCGCTCCACCTGGACCAAAGATCAGAGCGTTCAAGTCTATTTCTTATATCATGTTAATGAAGTCTGTTGTAGCCCACCTTCTCTTTTGAAGTGAAATATATAAGCCTGTGGAAAATAAGAACAGGCAGATTCAGTATTCACTGAATGTCCCTCCCAATGCTGTTCGGTGTCTCTGTGTTTTATTTCTCTCACTTCTCTGTTCCTTTTGTTTAATAATTCTAATCCTCACGCACCCACCCTGGGATGTACGAGTCATGCCGAAGCTAGTCTCTGACTTAGGGACCAAGTGAATGCAGGCTCGCTATATGACCTCAGCACGGGAGGCTTTTCTTACTGAGTGTCTCATTCTGATGTAGACATGGAAATGGTTTCTATTGCTCACTTTCTCCTGTGTCCTCCCCTGGTTTAGGACCCAGCACCAAGAGCCCCTTACTAATGGATTGGCAAGGTCTTCTAACCCCAAGCATTGCCCACACGCTGAATAAAACAAGCCTGCACAGTCAGCCATAGAGTATGCTGGACATTATTTCCCTACTGGCAGCATAATTTTACCTTTAGATAGGAAGGGCTCTAAACTGGCTCGTATCAGACTACTTGTTAGAAATGAAATGTTTCCATCCCCAGTACAGCCTCCAAGGACCAACCAAGCAACATGCTTTCCCAATGCCTGATGGACTCTGCATCCATCTGAACATAATAAATAGCACAGACTTGACATTAGAAACCCATCCTCTCTTCTGAAAGTTCTTGTTGGTTGCCAGAATCACTACCACCATTCCTCCCTCAGGAAGCAAAGAGCTCTGCTTACTACTTGCAAGAGAAGAAAAGGATTAGTCTAGGAAGCATACCATGTCTGTTTTTATCTTGAAAGCTGAGTGTGATGGATTGCGTGACTCACTGAGACTGATACATCCTTGAGATGGTCCAGCCAAAGCAAACATCCAATGAAGCTTCCATTTCATCTTTGAGATGTCTGGTGTGCTAAAATAACACAATGTTTCCTAAACTCCTCTTAGCCCCATTTTTAAGCATCGAAGGGAACATTACAGACCAGGGCCTTCATGATGAATTAGAAAATTCCAACCCAGTAGATATTCTACACCAAATATGCTTACATTAGAATTCCCTGAACTGCGCTGTGGGAACCCTAATGGCAGTGGTTGCTAAGGTGTGCGGGGTCAGGGTTCACTGTAACTGCTTCTTTAGAGAGACGAGTAAGAAGGTCAAGAGATCGGTTACAAATACAACCCAGACACTGCGGGTATTATCCACCCAGACGCTGCGGTGCTGTCCGAGTATCAGATTCTCAGCGGTCCTGCACTGCCCACAACTGCTCACTTCCTGTTGGGCTTTCTGTGGAACCCGCCAGCACGTGCTCTCAGTTTTCTTTATTTTCCCCTTACAGCAGACGTTTTTTCAAAGTTCCACGGAACGGGAATTCTTTTTATGGCTTTGCCGGAGCCATGCACTTTGTCCTCGGAAATACACACATACACAGGCTGAATTCAACCTTTGGGAACGTGGAGATTTTCTCAAGTCCGTGTTGGCACGTCAGAGAGCCAAGCATCACCACCGTACGGTTGGGAGAGTACAGACCCTGGGCTTTATTTTAATGGCTTTCAAGTCACATGCTTTTCCAAACTGACTCATGTTCTGCTTGAATCTGCAACTCCCATCTTCAAACACCGCAAGCAGAGCCCCTGCACAGACCTTACTATCTGGATACCACCCTGGTCCCTCATCTTTTTATTTTTTTCCCACAGAATATTTTAAGCACGTAGAAAGCAAAATGGTCCAGCAACCCACGTACAATGAGCCTGAGAACGAGGGCAACAAGATCAGGGCCAGTTTGGTTTCATTTATGCCAAACTCAAATGCTGAAGGACAGTCCAACTTGATAATTTATTATGGTAACGGATCTCATTTGTGATTCACACGAAACACTGACTATCGCTAATGATACCGAGAACCACATCTTCAGCGATTCTCCAGGGTCAAGTGGCTCCGACCCATGTGGGGGGGAAGGGTTGTCAAGTGACTTGAAAGCTCTTGCTTACTTTCTGTGAACTGGTCCAGATATTAAAAAAAACTTGCAAAATATGTTGCATATAGAAAACATATTTAAGAAAAATACACATTAAATGAATCAGTGGATTTTTTTATTGGAAAGAAAGAAACAAAATCTTTTCTTATTTATGACATAATTTCCAAAGGAATTCACTGTTTTTAAAGTACTTTGCAGTGTTATATGTTGGTTCAGGGCACACACAGTGTTAACACAGAAGGCCCGAACAGGAAGGGTTTCCATTCATTTCAGAAGGCTGACTTCCTCTCAGGAAGAGGAATACCGGGAAATGACAAGGATTTCAGTGGCACCTTTTATGCTTTCTTAAAAGAAAAATAATAGAAAAGACCAAACAAAAATGTAGAAATCTGTGAGTATACAGATCACAGGAAACTGCTTAACTTATCCTATCTGCTCTGTGGCAAAGAGGCCAGAAATTTTATGTTTCAGCCTGCCCCATTTGTTAAAGTAGAGATTACACACACACACACACACACACACACACACACACACACACACCTCCTCAAGGATGTGTGCAGATGTGTATGTTTGCACAACTGAGATTACTAAACTGCCCAGTGTCTCAAAAAACATTGGATCTCACATTTACTATCAAAAGCACACTGTGTTTTGGAGCACTGCTCAGGTCAGGGAAGCATGGGTTTTTATTTTTGCCAACAGTATTTTATTGCTGCAAACATTACAGAGTGCTAACTGTGCCCCCAGTCACTCCATGGATAACTATTGGAACTTGAAAGGAACAAAAACTATAACTCCAAACAGCACATTTTAGTCAAAGTAACTATTCTCCAGTGTATTCCTCTGCTTGTTTGCCAATATGACCTAGGAAAACACCAAGCTTTGTCCAAGCAGTAAGGCTGTTCTTAGCTCTTTTATAGGCCAGTGCTGGGCCTCTTCAGTGACCTGCTCTTTACAAAGTAAAGGATGGTGACTACAGGGCCCTGCACTCTTGGCAATTCTAGCTGTAGATTCCCCTTCTTTAACCCCCCAGGCTGACTTTCCTAGTGGTTTTGATGAGCCAAAAGAGCACTGCAGTGGACTGGACTCTCTTTGCCATGAAGACTGCCATCGTGGGGATGCAGAAGCATTTCATTATCAAGGAAGCTCCTGGATCACGATTATGTTACTGTCTAACCCCTTTTAGTGGCTTAGGAAGAACTGAGAGCAGGTTTCAGTTCATTGAAATCCTATCCCGCAGTTACCTGCGTCCCCTCCAGTCTTCCCATCTGTGTCTTTGTTTGCTTTTGTGTTCTACAGCATAGTTACATGTTTCTCTGTTTGACATCACGTAGCTCAGAGGATTATTGTTTGAGGAAAGATGTAACGTGTAATTCAAGCTGATGAAACTACTGAGAAAAGGAGTGAGACTCGACAGTCAGAAAATAAAATAAAAAGATGGACAGAGAAACACGATTAGCAATGAGAGGGGAGATTGGTGGAAATGGGAGCATGATAATCAACATTTATTCTCTGATTGTTAAAAAAGGTGAAAATGTATTCATGCATTGGCTGTATAAAAAAAATGTAACACCATTTACTAAGAAACAGGGAAGACAAAAAAACAAGAAAAAAACCAGAAGGAAAAAGAGGTGAGGCAATGGTGTGATGACTGAACATAGTAATGTACTTTTAGTGGCAGGAGGAAGCAGTTTAGGGTCAAGAAGAACAACACAATTACAAAATACTACATTCATGCGTACGCGACCTAAGTGATAAAGCCAGGAATAAAATCCAGATTTCCTGATTTCTGGCCCTGTGCCTTATGTATTAAATCACGTTGCGTCCCTCTGCTGTGAGATAATCAGCTTGCATCTGGAACATAAATACAGCCAATTCAAATCTGCATCTTGATCTTATCATGTGATCAGCAATCCATTCTGCAGTTGCTGTCAGTGAGACTGCATCCCATTAACAGCACGCCCGGATTTTGGCACAGATCTGGTGGCAGATCTAAGGTGGGTAAATACGTTATAGAAGGCAACCGGAGAAAATCTGCCCCATCAGTACCACAAGGCTGCTGGAAGCGCCCAGGTAGTGCTGCCGTAGAGAGCTTCAGGGAGCTAAAGGAATGCTGGGAATATTTTCTTTTCTGTGAGGATGCATTCAGCCTTTGCAATTCTAAATCAAGTGTCATGATTTGATTAGAAACTTGTTTTTAAATGAAAAGCTAATCCTTATTATAAGAGATTACAGTCTCTACTATATATGCTGAAGTGAGATTTCTACAGTGTCTCTTTACATTGTTCAGATTCCCTTTCCGTATTAACGAGCATGATGTGTTACAGAGACTGGAGAATTGATGACCAGAATCCACTTATCTGGTTTGATGGATGTTCAAAATGATGCCATTTCCACCATTGAATCCACAGAGTAACCCATCTAAAGCTTGGGCCTCCCTATCAGACGCTCTGACTTCATGTTCACAGTGCTCAGCCATTGGGGAAACCCTAAATTATAATTTAAATTTCTGTGTTCACAGCCGCATTCACAATAGAGGGATAGGAAAGAACCCACGTGTCCATAGAAGGGTAAACAGAGAAACAAGACATGGAGCATGTTGTTCAGCTTTACATGGGAGGGAAGTTCTGATGCATGCTATAACATGGGTGGACCTGGAAGACATGGCTGTATGAGCTAAGTCAGATGGAAAATGATAGACATTACAAGCATCGTTGCATCTATGCATATGGGAGGATTCCACTCATATAAAATATCTAGCATAAGCAAATGCATGGAGACATACGGTAGAACTATGGTTGTGGGCTGGGGTATGGGGGGTTAGTATCTAATCTATACGAAGCTTCCATCAGGAGAGATGGGAAGTATGGAGATTGATGTAGGCGATAGTTGTGCAATACTGCATATGTGCATAATCCTACTGTGCAGGAAACCTCAAGACAGCACAGGGAGTTTTATGTTATCTATAGATGCCACAATGAAAAAAACCCAAATTGCTATTCTAGCAAGTTACATAAGGAGGACTAGATGGTGTTCATTTGGTGAATACCAGGCATGTCTAGTCAGCTGGAGTACCCAGTGCAAACTGAAGGCATGCC
>JABTXL010008822.1:4116290-4152138 GCA_025134845.1 Neodon shergylaensis
GCTGGAGTACCCAGTGTGAACTGAGGGCATGCCTACTCAGCTGGAGTACCCAGTGTGAACTGGAGGCATGGCTGCTCAGCTGGAGTTACCCAGTGTGAACTGGAGGAGGAAACTGGCTAGAAACTTAGGTTGGGCAGATTATAGAGAATGTGGCTTTGAAGGATTGTGGGTCACACATAGAGTCTGTAGAAAGAGGAGGTGTTGCAAGCAGAGCACAGCCAGGCTTTCATACCTAGGAACAAACGTAGAAGAGGGTTTGCAGATCAAGGGAAGCAGGGAGCCAGGGGTTAAAAAAGTCATTCCTCTCTCTGTGTATCTTCTTTCCAGGTCTCATACCCGGTTCCCTGATATGCAAGTCACATGTCACAGAAACTGAACTTGAATTCACAATGTTTCTTTTAAAATAGAGATTCTCAAAAATCAAAAGGACATTCAAGACACCCAGGGAATTTGCTAAATTCCAGATTTGGATTTGGTGTGGCCCTCGATTCTACATCGCCAAAGCTCTAAAACACTGCTGTGGTTCCAGGAAGGCCTCTGAAGTCCTAAGTTCTCAGCAACCATCCGGGCTGTGTTTACATAGTTCATTAGAAACGGTTGAAAAGACATGACTGGTGGAGACGGAGTTCCAGGGCATGTAATCATTCCTACTGCACACGCAACCGAACCCCTGCCTCCCAGTCCAAGGTCACCATCGTTTAGGGTCCCACATCAGAAAAATGAGTTTGGCTTTGTTGGAGTGGATGAGAGTGTGGGGAGCTGGAGGGCAAGGGCCAGCGCACAGGACAGTACAACAAAGGCCTCTTGATAAACACACGTAGTGCCGTGCACTTGGGCTAAGTGAGACACACCTGACATGTGGTATGGTCCATCTGAGTCTGGATCAATTTTAAAAACCAAATTAGCTGGTGCACATGGAGTATTAAGTTAATGCGTCTCCACCACCTGCTTACTCCACCTTAGGCTGCAGGTAGCCTGTGAGCAGGCTTGGATCAATTAGTCAATGTAATTGAAGCCAAATGTAATTAATTATATAATTTGGGGCTGTTTGAGCTTAATTTCACTAAATCACATTATGAAACAGGGGCATTATGAGGGATTAGTGGGAAAGAGAAGCAGGCTCAAGCGAGGCTTCCATAGGAGCTGTAATGTGTGTGATTTCTTGACCTGTCAAAGAGTGGGCAGATGCCCTCAGCTGTCCACCACTGTTGACAGAAGTCCACACGTCCTGTTCATTCCTGGGATTGTGACCAAGTGGAAATGCACAGGAGGCCTGACGAGGCCTGCTGGGATGGTCAGGTAGGAAAAGAGCAGGTGAGTACAGAAGGCTGCTCACATTCTGGTATTTAATAAGCAAGGAGCCTGTAATGGAAGCATAGTTGGGAAGTAAAGAAGTCTACCCCATTAACTGTCGGGCTGTTTGATTAGCATTGATAGGCGAAGTCCTGATCTCCAAATTTATTAGTATGGTCATCTTTGCAAAGAGATGATTTTACTTGATCACTTGATCAAGTAAAGATGAAATCATTAGGATGAACTCCAAGTCAGTATGACTCTGTTTTTACAGAAGTAAAAAATTTGGACATGGAGAAGGAAGATGATGTGAGGATTCCAGGTGAGTAGCACAAACCCAATAACCACTGCCTGCAAAGCTTAGGAAGACAGTCTCCATTGGGTGAACAAATAAACATCTAACTGTGGTGCAGCCACATGGTGAAGTAGTAGCCGACATTAAAAAGAAAGATCTACCAAGTCATTGAGTCCTTCCAAGACACTTAATGGCATATTGGTAAGTGCAGGAACCAATCTGAAAGGCACATCGGTTGTAGAGTCCTTAGAAATGGCAAACCACAGAGAAGTTAGGGAAAACGCTGCTGTGAACTGAGGAGGGGGAAGGACAAATACTTGAAGCAAGTATTTCATTTGAGCAGTGAAAATATTCACGATGCGATGATGGTGTGTGTGCCCACATCCATAGGATGACCAACACCACAAGAGATCCTTAATGTAGCCATGACTGTGGTTAGCGACTTGTCCTCGTGGGTCTAGTAACTGTAAGAAAGGTCTCACTTTGGTGGGGGTTCAAAGAGGATGCAGGCTGTGTCACATGGAGCTAAGGGGAATGTGGAAAATTTCTGTATCTCACTCTCAGTTTTGCTTAACTGAAAATCCCCTTAAAAATAAGTCTTCTAAAGAATTCTGATGCTACACTCCAACTGTAATATTCTTTGCTTCAAACTAATTTCAACATTTGTTATTTATTTATTTATTTATTTTAATTTGTGCTATCCTAAAAACTGAAAGCCAAATTCTCGGTATTTTTAACCTGCATCTCTGTGGCCACTAGATAAAGGTTTCTTATTTCCAAACATCTGAAGTTGTGCTCTGTGAATTATCTATTCATGGCCTTTGATCCTTCTCTGATAGTTGTTGCTTTATGCTAGAAGAGTATTTCATATGTTCACGACAAATGCTCACAGTGAACATTTTATCCCGTGTGTTTATTGTATGCTCTCTTCAAGTACAGCAAATGTGTTCTTTGAGCTCAGAATGTGCTTTGTTGACGTTCATTATGTAGTAAAATGTGTCAGTCTTTACAACTCGTTCTACACTTTTCCTCTCGTTCTACACTTAGGATTTGGACACACAGATATTAAATGTATGGTAAGTCATATTTGTTTACATTTTAAAGTGCCTAAGTTACTTATACTATATTTAAGTGTCAAAGGCATTAGGGTAGATAGCACAGGAACATTGATCATGTAGAACGTTATCAGAAATTGTAGATGGTATAGCACAGACTCATATCAGAATGGTGAATTTAGGTTTGATAAAAATCATAATTTACTTGATCTTATAGGTCATGGTAGCAATCCATTCTCTAACATCATGGAATACATAAATGTTGTGGGAAAATCCTACTGTGGTCTCATTATTTAAAGTTGGGGCTAAGAGTTTTACCAGTGTCATCAATTAGAATGGGCATAAGGTACAATGGTCTTTACAATAAGCTGGGAGCTTATAGACTAAAGTATGCTTTAATATGTGAACTTCACATATATATATATATATATATATATATATATATATATATATATATAATACACATGTGTATTGTAGTGAGAAAAGTGTCCGCATGAAATGAAGAGATTGACAGCCATGCTACTGTGTGTGTACTCACTAGAGATTGACAGCCATGCTACTGTGTGTGTACTCACTAGAGATTGACAGCCATGCTACTGTGTGTGTACTCACTAGAGATTGACAGTCATGCTACTGTGTGTGTACTCACTAGAGATTGACAGTCATGCTACTGTGTGTGTACTCACTAGAGATTGACAGCCAGGCTACTGCGTGTGTGCTTGCTAGGGTGAACATATGGTCTAGTGTCTGTATCTCTACTTACTAGAGCTGGCACTATCACCACAGCCAGTAAGACACACCGGGTTCATTCACCTTGCAGGTACACTCATTATGCAGCCTTCAGCTAATGATGTAGCTCTATTAGCAGCTTAACCTGCTGGGAAGCCAGTGCCCTATAAAGTAATATCAACATTCTGATCAGCCTGATATATGAAGTTTTGCATCAGCTCCCCTCCCCACGATATGTTCCAAAAGCAGGCAAGTTCTTAAAGTTCAAGCTACATATGCAATGGCCTCTACAGACAATTATGTGCTCCTATACTTGGCCTGTCTCCACCACATTTTATTCTGAGTACATTTTCTTCACTTGTACACAGTAATGTCAGCACATGTGTTGGCCATTATTATTATTGTTGTGATAGAAAGTGGAGAGAAGAGTAGCCAGTGACAGAGAAGATCAAGCATTTCATAATTATCAAAATAGAAAACTGTCCACATGCTTTTTATGAATAGAAAATAGTTCTTGGTCCCACCTGGCTTGGTAATCTATAGGCAGTTTTAAAAGAACTAACCAAACGTGGTTGAGTAGCAACTTCCTATATCTGAGAGACACAATCTTGGGCCTTTGCCCTCTATAAATGGTCACTCAGTTCTAAAGATACCCTGATCAATTGGCATGGTGGATAATACAGAGGAAAATATTTACAAGTAGAGGCAAATCAGGGGTTTTGGAGTTATTATATGTAAAAGTCATTAGTGATTGGTGAAGACAAAAAAAATGAACAATCTGGAAGCCTATAGAGGGAGGTAAGATGCATGGATAAGAAGAACATTAATGATTCCATAAAGCATTTTTGAGTGGTTATTGCTTGAAGACTTGGGATATGTTAGCCAGCAATAAAAACCTAACCCTGTTCCTCTTAGAACCTAATTCTAGAAGAAAAGGCAAGTAATGAACAAGAGACACACCAAATAAGTAAGTTATGTGGTATTTTAGGTAGTGCATGCTATAGGCAAGAAAATTGTGGGGACCAGCCACGGGGTGACAGTAGTTCAGGCTACAGGCAGAGGAATGGTGGAGCAATGTGGGGGGCCAGCCATGGAGGGATGGTGGGGCAATGTCGGGGACCAGCCATGTTCAGATGGTGGAGCAATGTGGGGACCAGCCACGGAGGGACAGTAGTTCAGGCTATAGGCAAAGGAATGGTGGAGCAATGTGGGGGACCAGCCATAGTCGGATGGTGGAGCAATGTGGGGGACCAGCCATGGAGGGATGGTAGTTCATGCTATAGGCAGAGGAATGTTGGGGCAATGTGGGGGACCAGCCATGGAGGGATGGTAGTTCAGGTTATAGGCAGAGGAATGGGGACCAGCCATGGAGGGATGGTAGGTAAATGTGGGGGACCAGCCACGGAGGGACAGTAGTTCAGGCTATAGGCAGAGGAATGGTAGAGCAATGGGGTGACCAGCCATAGAGGGATGTGCGTAGGCACAAGTTTTAAATAGACCGCTGATGGGGATGAGTGCTAATTAAAAGATAAGGATGGAGTGAACAGTCAAAGGAGGTGAGGGAATGAGCTCGCTGAGTATTCTAGGCAGGAGCTATCACTCAAGACCCTCTATGCATCTGAGATAGTTGTAAAGATTCCAGTATTCATGAGAAAACAAAACTCTGTCCTGAAAATATCCCCGAAACCCTTTCTTTTTACATACATCAATCATGATTTCTTTATTGAGTCTTTGGGAATTTCACATCATGCACCCCAATTATGCTCACCTCCCAGTACCTCCATATACTCCGCTCCCCCCTGTACACCCCCACACGAAAATTAAAAAGAATCAAAACAAGCAAACTAATAAATAAAAACAAAAAAAACCCACAAAAGAACAAGAACAAAACAAAACAAAAACACCATCAACAAAAAAAAGGGGAGAAAAAGGAAAAGAAAACCTTTCGCTCTTCCATCTTTTCTGCCTCTCCAACACCTCTTCGTTTGTCCTGGTGGCACTGGGAGTCCAGGCGTGTCACACAGGGTATCATTTTGTCCAATCAGCTTTACGTGCAAATGTTCATTGCCCGTGAGTCACTGCTCTGCTTCAGTGCTTCTGGTTTCTGGCACAGCATCTTCACTGGATCCTCCCGGGAACTCCTCGGGGATACCCGCAGCCACTTGGAGTCATCCACAGGACAATTCTTTTCACAGTCTCCAGCAGGTCCTAGATGGGGTGGATGTTAGTCTGGGCTAACCCCAGCCTCAGCTGTGGTTCTGGGTGATAGCAGAGCTGCCAGTCCAGGCTCCCAGGGCCATTCACTACACCCATGCCATCAGGGCCCCTTCTCTCCACCTGTGGGGAAGGGTAAGACCACCTCTCCCAAGTTGAGGTGCCAGCTCTCCCACGAGGGCTGGGCTCAGCTCCCTTGCTGCAGCATCCAGTGAGGGGCAGTGTCAGCTGTCTCAGGGCCAGTGAAGGGCAGAGCAGGCTCAGCGTGGCCCTCCGATTCCATCAGACATGGTTCCCAAGGCTCTGTGAGGTGACACGGGCTACATGCATTAACACAGACCCAGTCACAGCAGTACCACAGACCTAGACATGGCCCTCGGCAGCAGCTTGGGCCTGGATGACATCTTAGGGCCACTTAGATCAGGATGGCTCTGGTGGCGGTATGGCCCCTGGACACCAACAAGACCATAGATTGAGGCCCTAAACCCAGGCTTCCATGGTGGCAACACAGACCCTGGCTATTGCAATGGGACCACAGTCTGGATGTCACCGTTGTCCCAAGTGACAGTGAAGTCACTCAGATTGTCACAGCCCCAGAGGCAATGAGGCCTTCAGACACCAACATGGCCCCAGGTTGCAGCCCAGACCCAGGGGATCCACATGACCCTCCTGGCAATGGGAGCCATGGCCATCAACTCAGACCCTGGCTGCAGTAGGGTCACGGACCCAGACACGGCCCCCAGCTGCAGTTCTGATCCAGACTCACGATGACTAATTAGATCCACATGGCCCAGATACAGCATGGTCCCTGGGCAACCACATGGCCCTCAGCTGCAACAGGAGCCACAGACATCAACTCAGACCCTGGCTGCTGAAGGGTCACAGACCCAACAGCACAGGCCACTAAGATCAGTGTGGCTCTGATGACCGAACTCCTCTTGGACATTGACATGTCCACTAACGGCAGCCGTGGACACCAGTGATCCTTGTGGCCTTTGGTGGCAACATGGACTATGGATGGCCACACACCCCCTGGCTGTGGGGACTACAGACCCAGACATGGCCCTGGGTAGCAAGGCCTCCCCTATCAGCCTCTCCTCACCGCCTTCACTTCTTCAGTCCTGCCTCTTTCCACAGCACATCAACCGTTCTGCTCCTCCTCTCCCATTTCTCCAACACACATTTGCTCATCATAGAGAGATCCACCTGCCTGGGCCATGGATGTCTTCCCACTACCCCAGGGTCTTGAGGATCCAGGCTGGCCTCCCCAAAGCCTTTCTATGCTGGCTGAATGTAGATACTGTATACAGTTCGTCCCTAGTCGCAGGTCACAGTCAGATACTAAAAAGAGCAAGCTTTTTTTTTTTCTTGGTGGAAAGCAAAAGGGACTGCCTTCCAGCTGTGCGCTTGCAGGGAAAACAGATGGGGGAAGAAGAAATGTTTTCATGGGCTTTGTAATCATCTGCTTGGCTTCCATTTGATGTGAGCTGAAACCCACTCCTATCCCGACTGTGCTGGTAAAAAGATCCTGTTAAGAAAGACTTTGATGCTTTCCAAGGTGGGGCAGAAGAAAAATGCTGTAATGATCTTATTGGAGAAAAACGTAGCTGAAGGAGGAGTCAGAGATGAGTAGATGAAGTCAGAGGAAGGGCCGTTCATCATTCCATAATCTTTTGTACAACAGGACTGGATGGAATGGTAACTCCCCAGATCAAGCCTGACCCCCCCTACTCCCGTGACTTCTGATGGGATACAGAGTCAGCTGGAGCCTCAGGTTCTTCACCTATGGCCTTGGGAGTGAACTGATTTCATTGAGCTTCTGTGACAATCAAATGAGCTAAGGGCGGAACTTGCTCTGTAGCAATCAAACTCTATCCGAACAGGAGGCTTATCATCGGCGCTTTTATTCTCACCAAATAGCTGATCTAACAGTTGACTCCTTTTGCTTCACACCTGGAAATAATCTGCATGTTCAAGACCAAAGAAACCTCAGTCGTGTGGGTCACTACCCCTTCATACACCCCCACCCCCACCACCAAGGCTGAAATGGCCAAAAGGAAGGAGAAGGCTCAGGGAAAGATGTAGTCTGGTGGCAAGGGCTAGGGAAGAACAAAGAAAAACATCCGGTCTGTAATCATGACTCTGGACAGAAGTGTGAGGATACCATATCTACACTCATGGGTAGGTTTCCGTGCATACTTCAGGATGCCGGGCTCACTGGTGCCCCAGTTCCCCACCAGCTTCTTGGCAGTTCTGACCTTGGCCAGCTGATCTAAGGCGCGGTCTTGCTTCTCTCCTCTGCTTATTTTCCTGTGAGCCCCCTAGTTCCCCAGGTTAGACCTTTCTGGGCAAAGGCGAAGCTGGCAAATCCAGCCTTTCAGCCAAACAAGTTATTTTATTGTAAAACCTCACAAAACAAAAAGAGGGACGTGTCCCTTGGCTTAACATTTTAAACTACTTTGAGTCCACGCTCACAGAGCATGCCAATAATTTTCTTCTAGATTGTCTAAGGCCAAAATAGGAGGACTTACTGTCTCTTGCTAAATAAGTCCAACCTCATTCAGACCTCTCAAAACTCTTCCCAGACTTTTATCGGCTTAAACCTGGCACCAACATGCGGTATGTGAAAGTACGGAGGTTGCTATTCCGTGCCCCCGGCATATCATGTTAAGATGAAAACCACAAGCTTGATACTTAAAGGGCAACTGTCAGTTCAAGGTCATGGTACTGGTACAACAGACCATGGTACAAGGCACACCACGATGCCCGGTCTGGGTGTGGGACAAGTGTCTGGTTAGTGTCTCCATTTGGAAGACGCAGGGAACAGTATTTCCTCCAAATACCAGATCAATCATTTAGGGGCAATTCGTCTTCTGCAAAAATGATCTCGAGATCACAACTAAGAAGACCACAGCTGCCTCTTTATGACTGAGTTCCCCCCACACAACTCAGCACCACATTCTAGGTCAGGTCACAACTGCGTAACAGGCCCCAGACTTGGCAGTTTCGTGTTCTCCTGTCTTTTCCTTGCCCAAGCCACACTGGATTACATGCTGACCAGGCTCCCCCAGCGTCACGTGGAATGAACATTTGGCTGCACATACCCAAATGTGCAGCCCCAAGCGGAGGCCTCTCTGCGCAGGCTACGTTTCTCCATTTCACTGCCATGCCTGTCCCAGAGTGCTGTGCACAATCAGGCTGCACGTCTCCCCCGGTAGTCCAGAAACATAGATAGGAGAGCTTCAAGGAATGTGTCCAGATGGCCTGTTGACTATAGAGTTACCCGAAGTTCAAGAACAAAATGAGACTCGGTTGTTTACATCACCAACTTGAACGGTATAGATACAGAGGGGAAACAGATCTTAGGAAGGAGAAGAAAGAAATAAATAAAACGTGGTCTTTGTTTCCCCTCTTTTCAAAATCAGTTTCACCAAATTGTTAATTATCCCCGAAAGGATGTCGAGCACAGTAAGTAGGAAGTGGATGTTAGCATTCCAGCTATCCTGGCATATGTCCTGTGTAGTGTCTGGGACATCCAAGATGA
Organism: Neodon shergylaensis; assembly: GCA_025134845.1. Classification (NCBI taxonomy): domain Eukaryota; kingdom Metazoa; phylum Chordata; class Mammalia; order Rodentia; family Cricetidae; genus Neodon; species Neodon shergylaensis. Next base: position 4,125,421 of record JABTXL010008822.1, read on the forward strand.
CCCAGGCTGACATGCTGCCCCAGGCACATGCTCCGTATTACTACGAGACTGTGTAACTGATCCACTCCTGGCATAGAAATCCCTGACCTCTGGGTACCGAGGGATTAAAATATCAGTCACGGTGTTCAGACTGTTGTCCTAATGTAGGTGGATATCAATTTCCCCTGCTTGGCTTTCTGTGTGCTCTGATCAGTCAATCCTTCCATCACCTAGTGGGCTCTGCTCTGAGCACCAGGCCGTTGGAATTCCTTTTACCTCGGTGTTCCTATTAGCATTCCACCTTGAGATTATTGCCAGGACTGCACACATGCACAGAGCTGAGCCCAGTGCCTTGCGCAAAAAACAAACAAACAACAAAACAAAAAACCCAAACCAAACCAAAACAACAACAAAAGGTCCACAGGGTGAATGATGTTGAAACGTTCACTCCATTCCTCTTGTGTCATTTTTATCAGGTGCCCATCCTAAGACTGTTCGGATTTCCTCTGGGTAATGATGTGGCTCAGCTTTGTGATATTGCTCCAAGATGCCTTTGTTCACATTTTTGACTAAAAATAATGAAGAAGTGGATGGGGAGGTTGGAGCTATGTCATGTATTACTGGGTGTCTCCACAGTTTCCTTTACTCTTGTGGGTCCAGTCTTTGTGCTTAGGCACACAAGAATATTAACCTTAATTTGACATAAATTTCTTGAAACTTGGAAATTGGAAAAAAGGAAGAACACGTTACTCTATCCATCAAAGAGCTCTCTATGTGATTAAGATACAGACATGTTTGTCTCCTTGATGGAGTAGGTGGCACTGGAGGGACCTGAGGGACCTATGTGGAGAAAGGTTGTTTGGATACAAAGCCAAAGACTTTCACCAAAGAAGTGATAATCCCTCACTTTTCTGAGCAAGTCCAAGGCTCCTTCATGAAGCAGTACATCTCTTCTTTTTCCAAAACACCGTGGTCAGTATTCCCTTCCTCCATGTCTTACTGTGGAATTCTAATCCTCAGATTCTGTCGGTTTTTACCTTTTCTGACCATGGTCATCTGCAGCTCCTGGCCTTGAACGTCTGTCCTGTCCCTGTCCTCTTCATTTCTGTTACGAGCTCTCATTCTCAAGAACTCAATCATGATATTAATGTTCTGTTAGCCCCACTCTCACTGTCAGCTCCAAATCCTCTGCCCACTGATGTAGGCAGTGGGGCTGAGGTAGGAGCATTGTAAGCTCAACGCCATTCTGTCTCAGTGAGACCTTGTCTCAGGAGTGAAGAACAGGAAGGGAAAGAGAAGAGGCCGTTCTCCTTCAACACTGCAACCCTCCACATTTTCCTGTTGGGCTTCTATTCATCTTCTTCACTTTAGTAAACAACAGTTCTTTGTCTCACTGTGGTCTTCATTTTGTGTGGTGTCCTTTACAGTCTGCTACATCCAGTGCCATTTTTACTTTAGTAACCTTCTGCCCTAATCCAGGAAAAGATCTCACCCCTGAATTTATTGAAAGTGCCAACCAAGGCTATTCAATAGAGTTTCTGTGATCATGCCAACGGTCTCTATGGAGTGAGATGCGTTATCCACCAGGCGGGCACATCAATCAAAGGCTTAAAATGTAGCTATGGAGACAGATACTTCTTATAATTCAAAGAATTCTAGTTGATTAAAATTAGGTAGCAACATGCATCTGCTTTATTGGCTACTGCTCATATACACCCTGCTTTCCAATAGGAACATGGCTGTTACCGGTCATTTCAAGTTCTCTAGTAGGCGCGTTACCAAGTAAAAAGAAATTGTTTCTATACAGTTAATCACATTAAATTTTATAGAATTAATATAGTTAAAGAATCTTATCAAAACTATTTCAACATTGTGTGTGTGTGTGTGTGTGTGTGTGAGTGTGTGTGGTGCTGAATATAGAACCCAGGGCTTCGAATACACAAGGAAAGACATTTCCCATAGAGCTACAGCTCCAACTATTCACAGTGGCGACAATCTATTCCATGGTTCAGGCAATCTTCAACTTGAGATCTTCCTGACTCAACCTTGTGAGTAGCTGGAGTCCCAGACCTGCACCAACAGTCTTGACATATTTGAAAACTTTTGATGAGCTATTAGATTCTGTTTTACACTAGGTTTTTTTTGAGACAAAGCTTATATAGCCTTAACTGTCATCAAATAAAAATAAAGTCTTCCTGCCTCAGTCTGTTGAGTGCTGGAATTACAAATATGGGCCACCATGACCTGCTCATGCTAAAGTTTTAATATCTGTCATGTAGATTTCATAGGAAATATATGATCTGTGTTAAAATTTTGTAAAATTTATAGTTGAAGCTATACCATGTGTTTTCCCATTCTTGAAGTTTTCCACTAGCTAGATCAAGTACCAGTTTTCTATTTTAATTACAATTAAAATTTAAGGTTTATGTCCTCAGTCATGATGACCACATTCTGAGTGCTCAAAAGTTCCTGCATGTTATCTTGAACCAGCTGTTTTCTCTGTTAGACAGCCTAAGGAACACAGCCCTCATGTATGACCTCTGCTAACCACAATAAGGTTGTTTAGCTCATTACCCGGCCTCTTTTTCTTTTTCGTCTCCTTGTCCTGGTTCTACGCTTCCATTTCAGCAGTGTTAGCTTCCTTTGGGAACTTGCTAGAAAACTAACCCTCTGACCCAAGTCCAGGTCTTCTAAGTCAGATGTCCTGATTTAATGAATTACTGGATATGATCTTGATGCTTGCTAGAATTCGAGAAACTCTGGCCTATAGAAAATTGCACTCGAGAGAGCAAGATAACACCAGTAAGAGTGTTCCTTCCAGACACGGTGAGGGCACAAGGTTTGTGGAGAGAAGAGTAGAAGTGAGGCTTTTTATCAGGGGAATTCCAGTGAATCTTCTTCACATTGGATCCTAAAGAAACCCTGGACAAGGCTCCTCCCAGTACCTCTCACCCCACTCCCTACCCCAAACCTCTCCAACCCAAGGGCTTGGCTTCCCTCCCTTTCCCCTGCTTCTCATTCTATATAAATCTGCTATTTCACCCATGTGCTTTCTTGATCTCCGCTCCCTTCTTGGTTTTCTCACCTTCTCTCTTCCTCCTCCACCACCTCCTCCTCCTCTTCCTCCTCCTCCTCCTCCTTCTTCTCTCTCTCTCTCTCTTTCTCCTCTCTTCCTCTCTTCCTCCCTTTTCCCCACCTCTCCTCTCATGGCCATGTTCAGTCTGGACTCTTCCAGATACCTCTGGTTGTCCTCTCCATCATATCTATAATAAATTCCTTCTCCGCAGCCATACCTTGAAAGGGCCACGTCCTCATTTTCATTCACTTACTGGTTTAATTGTTCAACTAGTATTTAAGAAGGAAGGGACCGTAGAATATGCTGATAGACTACTCTCTGCCTGCTCGTTTAGTCCTGAGTGGGGTTTAGATGCTAGAAAAATGCGAAGCTCTCCTGGTGATCCAAGGAAACACACAATTCAAAAGATTTTAGTAATATTTGGAGTTTCATAGCTATCACCTCTACTGGTTTTAAATCATTTTCATCATCCCTCCCCCGAAACACACCTCATGCTATTAGCAGTACTTCCTTGCCAGTCACCCTCCAAATTTTATCACTTCACAATGAACATCTTAGTTCTCGTAACTTAGAAAATATATCACTAAGCACTTTACATTCCGATAAAACATGTTCTGCAGATATTCATATTAATTTTGACAATACTAAAGGACTTCTCTGAATTATAGGTCTCCCCATGAAACCAAAATATTATTTTGAAGGTTTTATAAAAATACATACAATATGCAAACTTTTTACAGACAGTAGCTAAAACTGATCTTGATTGGGAGGTGAAACATATTCTCAGTATAACAAAGAAAAAATGATCTCTTCTTGTGCATGACTACCAATAAAAGACTCTGAATTCATGCAGGGGGCAGAGACCCATGGGGCTAATATACCCCCAATGAAGACCTCCACCTAAATCAGATCAGGAAGAAAAGCAATGGGGTCCAGAGCAGCAGTTCAGTAGAAACACCCCTCGGCTCAGCCCATTCAGCAGTGTGTCCTCCTAGAAGATGAGGAGGGAAGCCCCTGGGACAAACAAAAGACCAAATGCTTAACTCAACCTTGAGGGCAACTCTCTAAACACAGCCTCTTTTGATCTCCTAGGGTCAGAGGATGATAAAATGGTTTGTGGGCTCTGGTTGGTGCCACCGGGATGAGAGGCTGCACATCCTGATACCCCCACTTCTCTTAGCGGCCAGCTTTGTTCTTCACAGCCCTGGGGCGTGCATTCTCTGGGAGGCTAGGGAAGTTATTGTTATCAGATAGATATATCAGTTTCAGGGACAATCACCTCAGGATGGGGAGAGAGAGGGAGAGAGAGACAGAGAGAGAGAGACAGACAGACAAAGAGAGAAAGAGAGACAGAGTGAGGAGAGAGAGGAGAAAGAGAGGGAGAGAGAGAGAGAGCGAGCCTTGGCTCTAAAACTTAAAGATTTAAGGGAAAGGAAGGAGATGTGGGTAAGAGGGAGACAAGAATGTATCAATCTTTCTCAATGACACCTTGGCTTTGTTTCTGAAACTGGCACATAAAGAAATGTATTTGCCCTGAATGTACAAGAAAGTCAGCACACAATGCCACTTAGTCTTGAGAGGAAAGATATAATAGATATTTGGGGGTAGGGAGAGGGAAACCACAAGCAAATGAAATAAAAAAGTGGGGGAAGACTATCCCTAACTAATATCATGCCCCTGCCTAACACAGGGACACACACACGGCTTAAGGAAGCCAGTGAGTTCTGAGTCTCATGTAAAAGTTAAGAAAATAAATAAATAGAGCAACCCTCGATGGCAAAGGCCCCTGGGTAAACGATGTCATTTCCAATTTCTCCCATTCCCTTGATTCAGAGCAGGCCCCCGGGTCTGAAATTCACACCAGTTCTTTGTGCACAGGGATGCAGGCTGCTAAGGCCCAGGCCTGCGGAACAGGGACACGCGCTTCCTGTGTGATTTCAGCAAAGCTGCCCTGTTCTGTCTCATGTTTAAAATAATTTGCCAGGTAAAAATAAACTTCTCAGACTCACAGAGTGAAAAATGTGCTTACCAATCCAATCTGGGTAAGTTTGGGATTGACAGAGAAAGTGCAGCCCGGGCTAATTAAATTACTCAGCATGTGTCTGAATGGTGGTTTCACCAGCAAGTTTATTAATTCGAATCATTATCATCATTGTTCCCACTGCTGGTAAATTATGCTTTCCATGAGATAGCAGAAGGGACTGCGCTGTGATTCAGTTAAGCCTTGCTTAGCTTTCAGTCCCCATGCCTAGAAAGCAGGCCTCATTTGCAGTAAGTTATAAATCCCTAAGCAGCCTGTCCGAGTTGCTTCTGTTACTCTTTGGAAACAATTAAAATCTATGAGGGTTTGAGTTTTTCTTCTGCTTCTGCCAATGATCCTCACAAACGAATCCACACGGTTCACACATCACTTCTTGGTCGGGTGATTTTTCTGCAATCCCAGAACTCCGCAGGCTGAGGCAAGAGAATTGTGAGTTTGGCATAAGTCTGGCCTGTGCAATAAGAGCCTGAGTCAATCCAAACCAGAAACCAAACCAAACACATCTCAAAAAAACAAAACAAAACAAAACAAAAGCTTCAACTAAAACAAGAAACGAATGCAGAATGTCAGGTCCATCAAAAGCCTGCAAGGTCTCTTTGTTCAACCCACGCTAGAGCTGATGGAGGAAAAGCTGGTCTCATGCAACTCCCTCTCCAGTCTGTAACCTGCCACCTGGAACTTCTGCGGAAAACCTTGAAACACACACATTTGACAAGGGTAGAAACTATACGCTAACATATATCCCCATACTGAAGAAATTGAATATGGGTTTCCCAATGTCTAAAAATATTCAAGAAAATAAACATCTTTTTCCACGCCTGGTGTTGCAGTTCATCCAGGTTTGGAGGAAAGAAGGATTTACGGTGAACCATCATTAGGTAACTGACTTCACCCGACACGACACCACCACCCATGGTTTTGAATCTGGATGATAAAGTTCCAAATGAAATTTTAGGCTGTAGCAGGCAGATGTTTCTTTCCCCCATTTGTGGGGGGATAGGAGAGACAGAAAGGGAAAAAAAGGTAAATAATTATAGGTAATTTTAATTTTTGAAACTTAAAATGTTGGAAATTTTTAATTAAAAAATTTAATAAAAGAAAAAAATTAAAATGTCATTTATAAACACAATGCCAATCTAGAATCTACCTTCTTCCATATAACGAAGGCTTTTTAAAAAAATTTCATTCACTATCAAAGGAGCATAGATCAGCAACACCTACATATAACTGTCAAATGGATGTAGGTACAAAAAGACATTTCTCTTCAATTTTTCGAGGATTATTTCTGGAGTGGGGAGCAGGGTCTGGTAATGTATCCCTGCTGGAACTTCTGGATGGTCATCCTGCCTCTATCACCCGAATTAGGATTGTAGGTACGGACCACTACACCATATGCTAGGTGGCAGGTGTTAGGATTATAGGTGTGTGATATTGTAACTGTAATTCTTGCTTGATACCTGTTTTGTTATATACCTTCCTTTTTATTTAGGCAAAAAAGAGGGGATGATGTGGAATTCCCCTCTATATGCTACGAATATATTTTACTACCATTGGGTAATAAAGAAGCTGCTTTGACCTATGGCAGGGCAGAATATAACAAGGCGGGAAATCCAAGCAGAGACAGAGGAGGAAAGAAGGCAGAGTCAGGAGATGCCATGGAGCTGACAAGGAGAAAGATGAAGGAACATTACCGGTAGTCCACAGCCTAATGGCGATACATAGATTAATAGAAATGGGCTGATTTGAGATATAAGAGCTAGCTATAAATATGCCTGAACTGGTCAAACAGTTTTGTAATTAATATAGTTTCTGTGTAATTATTCAGGTCTGGGCAGCTGAGAAATGAACACACAGTCTCTGTTTACAGGTGTGAACCACTGCTCCAGACTCATGTGTCTGTGACAAGTGTTAGGATTACAGGTGTGAACTACTGCTCCAGACTTGTGTGTATGAGACAAGTGTTAGGATACAGGTGTGAACTACTGCTCCAGACTCATGTGTCCGTGACAAGTGATAGAATTACAGGTGTGAACCACTGCTCCAGACTTGTGTGTCTGTGACAAGTGTTAGGATTACAGTGTGAACCACTGCTCCAGACTCATGTATATGAGACAAGTGTTAGGATTACAGGTGTGAACCACTGCTCCAGACTCGTGTATATGAGACAAGTGTTAGGATTACAGGTGCAAACCACTGCTCCAGATTCATGTGTCTGTGACAAATGTTAGGATTACAGGTGTGAACCACTGCTCCAGACTCGTGCATATGAGACAAGTGTTAGGATACAGGTGTGAACCACTGCTCTAGACTTGTGTGTATGAGACAAGTGTTACGATTACAGGTGTGGCACACATTCATCATGCGTGTGTGTATGTAGGATGGTGGGTGCCTTCCTATACTGCTCCATCATTTTGTTTGGTTTTGAGACAAGGTGTGTTACTGAACCTGAGACTGTTTCCACTAAGCTGGTTGTCTGAGAACTCCCAGAGTCTGCCTGTTTCTGCCCTCCAACAGCGGGGCTACAGGAATGTGCAATCATGCCTAGTTTATAACTGATTACTGAGGTCTCAGAGTCAGATTGCACTGCAAGCCGTCTTCCACTGAGTTATCTGCCCAGCCCTCACGCCAAGGTTTAATATGCAGTGATGGAAGTCCAGACTTCATGCTTGCACAGTGAGCACCCCAGCTACTCTCTTCTTCTAAAAAATCATCAGTTGTCTCCCTTACTCAAGGTATGCACGAAAGTAAGTAGACTCTCAATAACTACGAGTATGACCAGGTTCTTAGTACCAGGAAAAGCACAAGGCCTTACATGGCTGATGCTTTTGATAAAACAGAAATTGAGGTTCTTGGGAAGAAGTTTTCTCAGCTGGAATTATTTTGAGCATGGAAATATAACATTTCTAAAAAGGACCATCATTTTACAGAAATAGTTTTTCGGGTGTTTTACACTCACTTCAACCATCTTTGGGAAGATACAAATAAGATATTTTCGTATATAGTGACTGTGATCGTTTCTAAAAACAAACATACACTTCAGGTTTAAAAACTCCCCCATGAGGTGTGCAGGAAGTGCCTTATTTGTGGCACTAGTGCATTCTGAATTACTGCGGAGGAGCGCCACAGAGCCCTAACCCAGCATAAAAACAGTTTTTCTGCTTCCTTCCCAACACCTCCCAGAAGAGGGTCCTTAACTAATGGAAAAAAAAAAAAACAAAACTAAAACAAAAACAAGCCAAACCAAAGCAAAACAAAAAAACTCTCCTGCATAGCTATGGCTATGGGAGGATATTACAATTGGGTTTGTTTTAGGGTGGCTGCTCTTTCAGGCTATAGCTAGTTTTATGGGTGCAGCCTGGCCGAGAAGGAAGACTGGGATCATCAAGAGGTAAAGCCTCTGTCTGGAGCTGAGGAAGAGCAAGAGGGGGAGGAAAGGCCAGAGCCTATCTAGACTGGGCAATGATGAAAGCAGACATGGAGTCAGCAGGAATCAAGGGTATATGAGGAAATAGCTGATTTTCCTGCTCAAGGTTGGGAGAGGGTGTGATACAAAGCAGTACCTGGAGTAACAGACCTTGTATACACCCAACACAGGCGTAGCACCAATAAAGTTTTGTCAAAAGGACTCAAGAACTGAAGCCAGATGAATGACACACACAATAATCACCAGGATTCCAAGCAGGAGTTCTGAGATGTCTTCTCTGACGTCAGAAGAGTTTGTCCTAGCTTGGGGCTTGACGGGTATGTGAGGGAAAAAACTGTAAAAGGTTGCTTGGGAGTCATGAGCCACATCATTGTAGTGTCAGGGTCCTAATGGGGGCAAAAACATAAACGATCTCCATTCTCAGTATCTTTTTTTTTTTTTTGATAGTTAGCAATCTAGCTTGGCATTCATGAGTAAAAGGTACCCTCTTGGATTTGACTGGCAAATGTGATGAATCTGAAGATAAATCCGTACATCGCAGCCCACATGTAGGTCTAGAAGAGACTCAAAAAGGATTCAGAGCAGTAGACAAGAAGAATGAGAAGAGTTAACACTGTAGAAGAGAAAGAGAGCAATGCAAAGGGGCAGAGTGGAGGGAAAAAAGGGTTTTCACTCTGCTAAGTTGAGCTGGGTCCTAAAGAGCATGGCACACATGAAAGGAAGGGCGAAGGGAATATTTATTTAGTTGGTTTATTCTTAAGTATGGCATTAGAAGCTTATAACAAGCACACGGTAGCATGCTGGGGCTCTATTATTTAGTTAGTGGCCAGAGGAACTTTCTAGGAAAGACAGGCCCTCTTCCTCTCGCCAGGCATGGTGGCACATGCCTTTAATCCCAACACTAGGAAAGTAGAGGCAGGTGGATCACTGTGAGTTCTAGGGCAACCTCGTCTACAAAGCAATTCCAGGACAGTCAGGGCTACACAGAGAAACCCTGTCTCACAAAACAAAACAACAACAAAAAAGACATGTTGGATTCTCAAACAGTTCCAAACAATTGAAAGAGAGAAGATTCTTCCATTCTACTAGGCCAGCACTGTTCTGCTACCAAAACCTGACAAAGACAAACAATAAAACATTGGATTAATATTCATGATGAACATAATTGTAAAAAACCCTCAAAATACTTGCAAATTGAATTTAATAATACATTAGAAATTCTCATACACTATGAACATGATATCCATTCACTGAAGAGATGGAGAGTTCAAAATGCAAAAGTCAGTAAACATACAGGAAGTTAAAGACAAAATCACATGATAAAGAAACAGATTTTTAAAAAATTCTTCAACATCTATTTATGATAAAGGCCACAACAGGACTAGGTATAAAAAAATCATACACCAATATAATAAAGACTATCAATGAGAAGCTCTCAGAGAGCACACTGAGTCAGGGAAAAACCTGAGAAGGCATCAAAGCTGACATGTATGTGCTTACTCTTGTTCAGTATAGTAATAGAAACTTAAGACAGAGAAGTTAAAAATGAAATAAAAGGCACACAAATACGAAAGGAAAATTATCATTAATCACATATGCTATGACTATATACAGAAAAACATATAGTCTGCCAAAAAGCTATTAAACTAATTCAGTAAACTAACAGGACATAAAATCAATATACAAAATTCAACAGCTTCTGTATACCAATAATTTACACTAAGAAAGAAATCATGGCAACCCCATGCATAATAGTCACAACCCATACCTAATACATAATAAGATATTATATAGGGAAATGAAAAATATTGACAAAGAAAATTACAGAGCACAATAAATAAATAAAAAGACATGCATGTTAATGTTTTGAAAGAATTAATAAGTGCCCATGCAGCCAAAGGCAATCGGCAGTCAATGACGGTCTCCATCAAACACCAGTGATGTTCTTTGAGGCACTAAAAACCCTAAAATTCCTAAAGTTCTTATTGAAGTACAAAGAACCCCAAATCATGAAAGCAACTGAACAAAAACACAAGCCTGGAACAATCCCAAAGCTTGATTTCAAAACACACTACTGAGCTGTGCTAACTAACACAGCATGGCATTGGCATAAAACCAGACATGGAGACCAGCAGAGCAAACCAGAGGATCCAGAAATAGAAGGACATATTTTTAACCAACTGATCTTCACTAAAAATGTCAGAACCTTATTTGCAAGTGTTAGCTTCTTCGATAAATGATGTTGGGGAGTCTGTGTATGCAAAAGGTTGGAGTTTGGTGATAATTCTTATCCTCTCTCCAAGAATTACATAAAAATAAACTCAAAAGTGGTGGAAGATGTAAGACCTGAGACTGAACCTGTTAGAGGAAACTATGGTGAAATACTTTATAATATTGGCATAGAAAACGGATTCCTACATGGGGCTCTCTGTCTCTCTGTTTCTGTCTGTCTGTCTGTCTGTCTGTCTCTCTCTCTCTCTCTCTCACACACACACACACACACACGTGCGTGTGCAAGGCCTTAAATATTCTTTCTGAACACAGGAGAGGTCCTTAAAGAGGAAATAAATCCTTTTAAAAAAATCTATGGAAACACAAACAATGGAAGGAAAAGGATAAAAGAATATGATGAATGAATTTCAAGAAATAGAATCAATTTTTAAAAACTCAAAATGGGGGAAAAACTGTAAAATAAAAGTTTAGGAACTCGACCAGGAACATCACAAGCAAACCTTACCAAAAGAATATAAGAGATGGAAGAAAGAATCTCAAACATTGACGACATGGTAGAAAAATTGGATACATTGGTCAGCGAAAATGTTAAATCTAAAAAAAAAAATTCTGGCACATAATATCCAGGAAACTCAATGCTCAATTAAAAGACCAAATATAAGAACAATAGGAATGGAGGAGAGAGAAGGAACCCAGGCCGAAACTTACAAAAACATTTTCAATAAAATCATAGAAGAAAATTTTCCTAACCTAAAGAAGGAGATGCCTATCAAGGTCCAAGAAACATACAGAGCACCAAATAGATTGGCACATAATAATCCAAACATGAAAAATACAGAACGAAGAATACATAATAATATGCTGCCAGAGGAGAAGATCAAATAGCCAGGATGGCCTGGACACATGTGCTGTAGATGCTAAGAGACCACAGATACCAGTTCAAACTACTATACCCAGGTAAACTTTCAATTACCATAGACGGAGGAAATAAGATATTCCATGACAAAACCAAACTAAGCAATATCTTTCTCCAACCCCAGCCCTACAGAAAGGGCTAGAGGGCAAACTAGAACTTAGAGGTTAACTATATCTTCCAAAAGACAGGAAATAATCAAAAGAGGGAGACACACACATACCACTACCACATTAGTAACAAAGTAATTTGGAATAAAAAAAAACATGGCTTATTTATATCTTTGAACACCAGTGGTCTCATGTTCCAAACAAAAAGGCACCGATGCCGGGCGGTGGTGGTGCACGCCTTTAATCCCAGCACTTGGGAGGCAGAGGCAGGCGGATCTCTGTGAGTTCGAGACCAGCCTGGTCTACAAGAGCTAGTTCCAGGACAGGTTCCAAAACCACAGAGAAACCCTGTCTCGAAAAACCAAAAAAAAAAAAAAAAGGCACAGATAACAGAGTGGATGCAAAACCAGAATCCATCCTGTTGCCTTCAGGAAACACACCTTAACATCAAGGATAGATACCACCTCAGGCTAAAAGGATGGGAAAAGTTATTCCCAGGAAATAGACCAAAGAACCAAACTTGTGTAGTCATTTTAAGATCTGACAAAACAGACTTCCAACCAAAACCATTTGGAAGGGATAGGGAAGGACACTACATACTCATCAAGTAAAAAAATCCGCAAAGACGACATTGCAATACTTAACATCTGTACACCCAATACCAGGGCAACCAAGTTTGTGAAAAAATATATGATTACAGCTTAAATCAGTTATTGACCCTCACATGCTGAGGTAGGAGACTTCAATATGCCCCTCTTGCCAGCACACAGGTTATCCAGACAAAAGCTAAAGAGAGATGTAGGAGGTAACTGAAGCTATAAATCAAATAAACTTAACTGGTATTTACAGAACAGTTCACCCAAATACAAAATAAGATAACTTCTTTTTTTTTTAGAATTATCTCAATGTTTATGATTATTGATACATAACATTATAATTGATAAAACATCACTCAGAATAAAATATATTTTATAAGATATGTGATGTCTCCTTTCTTGTTATGTAAAATATTGGCACAGCCAAGTACTAAATTAATGGTAAACTTTACAATGTAAGTCAACATAGTCAATAACCTTTACCCCCAAACTTCAAAATCTGAAGCTGTAGCCTTACTTTCCCAAATTTTTTGAAAGAAAATGGTGCCTCAATTTGACCTGAACTTACTTACCTTTTCATTTAGTTCAAATAATTTGGTATTTTGGTGTAGTAATAAGTCATTTATTTGCATCCAGCTCACGATGATAAATCTCAAATAGAGGCCTGTTCATAAAAGATGCTGTTCTGAGAGAGGATGAAGCCCCATGTCTACTGCACAACTCAGAATGCTTTTCTTTCCAGTCCTCAGAGAAATGCAGATCTGTGCACACCACCTTGTACTTAATGAATTAAAATCTCGCCTATGTCATCTGGGTTATTTCCTGAACTTCTCAGCAGAATGTCAGATGAATTTGGGACCAGAAAGACACAAAATGAATGGAATGCAATCATGTATCAAAAAAGAAGTGGAAATCAAAAATGATTATTTCATTGTTTCACTTTAAAATAAGATAACTTCTTTCTAGCACTTCAAGGAACTTTCTCCAAAATTGACCACATACTCAGACACAAAGCAAGTCTCAACAGATACAAGAAAATTGAAATAACTCCTTGAATCCTATCAGACTATCAAGGATTAAAGCTGTATATAAACAGCAACAGAAGCAACAGAAAACCTACAATCACCTAGAAACTGAACAACTCAATATTGAATGAAAAATGGGTAAAGAAAGAAATTGAAGACTATAGAATTGAATGAAAATGGAAATACAACATATACAATCTCATGGGACACAGTGAAGGGAGTTCTTAGAGGCAAGTTTATAGTACCAAGTGCCTACATTAAAAAAAATTGAGGAGATCTTAATCTAATAATTTAACAGCATACCTAGACTATCTGGAACAAAAAGAAGAAATCACACCTCAAAGAGCAAAAGGCAAGAAAAAACTCACCGTTGAAATCAATACAATAGAAACCACAACAAATACAAAGAAATCAATAAAACATAGAGTTGGTTCTCTGAGAAAATCAATTAGATTAACAAACCCTTACTGAAATTAACTAAAAGAGAGATTATTCAAATTAACAAAATCAGAAATGAAAAAGGGGACATAACAACAGACACCAAGGAAATCCAGAGAATCATAAGGACATATTTTAAAAACCTGTTCTATCAAATTGGAAAATCTAAAATAATTGTATATAATTTTCTCCATAGATATTACTTGCCAAAGCTATATCAATGTTAGATAAGCAATTTAAACATGCCTAAAACAACCAGTGACATAACAGTCATTATACGTCTCCCCCCCAAAAAATCTAGGGCCAGATGGTTTTAGTACAGAATTCTACCAGATGTTCAAAGAAGAGTTAATGTCAATACACCACAAATTATTCCCCAAAACAGAAATAGAGGGAACACTGCCCAATTAGTTTTATAGGGCCACAGTTACCCTGATACCCAAACCACATGAAGTCCCAACAAAGAATGAGAATTTCAGAGCAATTTCCCTTATGATCCTAGATGCAAAATTACCCAATAAAATCCTTGTAAAGTGAGTCTAAGCACACATCAAAAAGATCATTCACTGTGATCAAGTAAGCTTCATCCCAGAGATACAGAGATGGTTCAACATATGTAAATTGATAAATATAATCTACCATAAAAACAAACTAAAAAACAAAAAACACACAATCACTTTATTAGGTGCAGAAAGGGTTGTCAAAATCCAACATCCCTTCATGATAAAAAGTTCTGGAGAGATTAGGAATATAAGAGACATACCTCAACATAATAAAGGCAGTATACATCCAACATCTCTTTAAATTTAGAGAAACTCAAAGCAATCCCATTAAAATCAGAAACAAGAAAAGGTTGCCCACTGTCTCCATACTACTCAATACTGTACTTGAAGTCTTAGCTAGAGAAATAACAGAACTGAAGAGGACCAAGGGGATACAAATTGTAAAGGAAGAAGTTAAAGTATCTTATTTTCAGTCGATATGTTAGTATATATAAGTGATCCTGAAAGATCCACCAGGAAACTCCTACAGTTGATAAACCTTCTAAGTAGCTGGATACAAAATTAACTCACAAAAATCTGTATCTCTTCTTTATATGAATGACAAATGGACTGAGAAAGAAATCAAGGAAACATCTCCTTTCACAATAACCTCAAACGACATAAAATATCTTGGGGGTAACTCTAAGCAAGTGAACGACTTGTATGATAAAACTTCAAGAAAGAAAGAAAAGTGAAAAGATATTAGAAGATAGAAAGAGAGACTTGGGTGAAGATGGCGGCAGCCGGGGCGGTGAACTGCATCATGGAGGTTTCCTGTGGTCAACCAGAAAGCAGTGAGAAGCCCAATGCTGAGAACATGACAACCAATGACTACTCTTTTGACTCCTATGCCAACTTTGGCATCCATGAGGAGATACTGAAGGATGAGCATCCTTATATACCACAGCTCCATCTTTCACAATCGGCACCTCTTCACAGACACGATAGTGCCGGACATGGGCTCAGGCACTGACTGGAATCCCCTACACATTTGCGGCCAAGACAGGAGCCCACAAGGTCATTGGGATCGAATGTTCAAGCATCTCTGATTATGCTGTGAAGATTGTCAAAGCCAACAAGTTAGCCCACGTCATCCTCAAAGGCAAGGTGAGAAGGCGAAGCTGCCTGTGGAGGAAGTGGACATCATCATCAGCGAGTGGATGGGCTACTGTCTCTCTTATTTATTTATTTATTTATTTATTTATTTATTTATTTATTTATTTATTTATTAAAGATTTCTGTCTCCTCCCTGCCACCACCTCCCATTTCCCTCCCCCTCACCCAATCAACTCCCCCTCCCTCATCAGCCCGAAGAACAGTCAGGGTTCCCTGCCCTGTGGGGAGTCTAAGGACCTCCCACCTCCTTCCAGGTCTAGTAAGGTGAGCATCCAAACAGCCTAGGCTCCCTACGAGTCCATGCTCAACACCGTGCTGCATACCTATGACAAGTGGTTGGCACCCTATGGCCTCATCTTCCCATACCGGGCCACTCTTTATGTGAAGACCGACAGTACAAAGACTACAAGATCCCCTGCTGGGAGAATATATGGTTTCGATATGTCCTGCGTCAAAGACGTGGCCATCAAGGAGCCCTTGGTGGACGTGGTGGACCCGAAGCAGCTGGTCACTAATGCCTACTTCATAAAGGAGGTGGACATTCATACAATCAAGGTAGAGGACCTGACTTTCACCTCCCCTTCTGCCTACAAGTGAAGCAGAATGACTAGGTGCATGCATGGGTGGCCTACTTCAACATCGAGTTCACCGATGCCACAAGAGGACGGGCTATTCTACCCGTCATGAGTCCCCATATACACACTGGAAGCAGATTGTGTTTTACATGGAGGACTACCTAACAGGAAAGACAGGCAAGGAGATTTTTGGCACATTTGGCATGAAGCCCAAGGCCAAAAACAATTGCCACTTGGACTTCCCTATTGACCTGGACAGCTATGTGAGTTCTCTTCTTCCACGGACTACCGAATGCACTGGGGTGGTGCCAGGCTGGCCCTCCGCAGAAGGGGGCTCAGGGGCTGAGCTTGGGGGATGGAAGAGTACATCGTGACTGTATTTTGCATAACTTAAGTTTTTATATGGTTGTGTTTATGCCAATAAGTCCTCAGCTTACAAAAAAGTAGAAGATGGAAAGAACTTTCATACTATGAGCTAGAAGGATTAATATAACAAAAACAGCCATCCTACTACGAGCAATCTACAAACTCAATGCAGCGCAAATCAAAAATCCAAAACAATTCTTCACAGAGCTTGAAAGGACAACTCTCAGCTTCATATGGAAGCACAGAAACCCAGAACAGCTAAAACTGCTGGAAGCATCACTATCCCCAATTTCAACCTGTACTACAGAGCTATAGTAATAAAAACAGAATGCTATTGGCATGTAATGACACATTGATCGATGACATTGAATTGAAGACATAGATACAAATCTGCTGTGGAACATTAGTTTAAGGTGTGTTACATTCATTTATACTGTGGGTTATTTTTTAGTGATGTATATATGTGTCACATTCTTTCATGTTGCATTTGTTTAACTCTATGAAGCTGTGTGACTGTGCCTGTCTAAGACACCTGATTGGTCTAATAAAGAGCTGAATGATTAATAGCTAGTCAGGAGAGAGGGATAGGTAGGGCTGCCAGCAGAGAGAATAAATAGGAGAAAAAGAGAGAAGAGGGAGGAACAAGAAAAGGAGGAGAGGAAGACACCAGTGGCCAGCCATCCTACTGCACAGCCAGCCACAGAGTAAGAAGGGAAGACCTATAGAATAAATAAAGGTTAAAAAGCCCAGAGGCAAAGTGCAGTTAAAGAGATTCGATATAATTTAAGTTAGAAAAGCTGGCAAGAAAGAAGCCAAGGTAAGACTGGGCATTCATAAGTAAGAAGAAGTCTCTATGTATTTATTTGGGAGCTGGGGGGTGGGCCCCTAAAGATGTAAAAAATGACATGTATGAACATCTGATTTTTGATAAGGAAGCCAGAAATACACACAGGAAAAAAGATGATTCTGGTCAAATGATTCTGGTCAAATGATTCTGGTCAAACTGGATGCTGCATGTAGAAGAATTCAAATAGATGCTTATCGCCCACCACAAAACTCAAGTCCAGATGGATCCAAGACCCAACACAGAACCAGGCACACTGAACCTGATAGAAGAAATAGTGGGAAATAGCCTTTAACTTATTAGAACAGAAATAGACTTTCTGAACAGAATACCTTTAGCTCAACAAGTAAGACCAACAATAAAAGGGACCACATAAAACTGAGAGCTCCTCATGGCTGATGATGTCATCATATTATCATACATGTAAGGCTGGAAAAGATTTTACCAACTACACATCGGATAGAGGGCATCCACATACTTAAGGAACTCTTAACATCCATCATACTTAAGGAACTCTGAAAACTAGAAATCAAGAAAACAAATAATTCAATTAACAATGGGATGCAGATCTAAACAGAGAATTCTCAAAAGAAGAAATTAAATGGCCAAGAAATACTTAAAGGAATTTTCAACATCATTAGTCATTAGGGAAATGCAAAGCAAAACTACTTTGAGATAGATATTCTTTTAAATCAGTCAGAATGGCTAAGATCAATAAAACAGTTGACAGCTCAGGCTGGTGAGCATGTGCAGTAAGGAGACAACTTAGTCACTGCTGATGGAAGTGCAAGCTGTACAGCAACCATGGAAATCCGTGGGGTTGTTCCTCAGGAAGACGGGAATTGATCTACCCCAGGATCCAGCTATAACCACTCTTGGGCAGACACCCAAAGGAGGTTTCAGCCTACCACAGAGATTCTTACACAGCCACGTTCACTGTTGTTCTAGTCACAATAGCCATAAACTAGATGTCCCTCTACAATAGAACACATGAAAAAACATTGTTTACATAATAGAGTATTACTCAGCCATTGAGAAAAGTGAAGTTTGCTGGTAAACAGATGGAACTTAAAAAATCATCTTGAGTGAAGTATGCCAAACCCAGAAAAACAAATTGTAGGTAATTGTTTATATATGAATATTGACTCTTAAGTCAATGATAACAAAGCTACAATCTGTAGAACCACAGAGGCTAGGTAGAGAGTATGGGACTATGGGAGGTAGTAGATCTCATTAGAAAAGGGAAACAGAACGGTTGTGGATGGATTGGGGCCAGAAAGGGATGCTCAAATAGTAAGGATTAGGGGAGTTGGGGACAAGGGAAGGAATATGGTGAGAGACAGCTAAAGTTAAGTGACAATTGAAGAATAGTATGGAAATCTAATACAGTAGAAGCTTCCTAAAATAGACAGATATATGAGGGGGATATAAGGGAAATTGCAAAAATGGGAGACAGAGTCCCTATTGGCCACCCTTTGTCCTCAAGTGAAGCTTCCAGGCCTGGGGTTGGATTGCATCTAATTGAATTTTTAGCTAAAGTGGTCCCCTCAGGCTTCCCAAACAACCCAGGATGTTGCCAAGACTATAGTCACTCTCCACAAATGGACTGGAAGCCTCTGGGATATTCTGCTGTACTTACAGATCAGTGCTTTGCTCAGTCACCATCAGGCAAGCTTCCCCCTGCAATAAGAGAACAAATATAAAGATCCACAGCAAGACTTCCACGTGCAGAGAGTGACAACTTAGGAACACTCATCCCTAAATGGAAAGTCTCCATCGAATCACTCCCCTCAGGGCTCAGGGAACCCCGGGGAAGAGGATGCTGAAAGAGTCTAAGAGCCAGAGGGCATGGACGACACCAAGAAAGCCAGACCCGACTCAGTGCTTAAGAGCCCTTGCTGCTCTTTCAGAGGACCTGGGCTCAGTCCCCAGCACCCACATGACAGCTCACAACCATCTGTAACTCCAATTCCCAGGGATCTGACACCTTCACAGCAATACACCAAAAAGAAAATTAAAATAAATTACTAAAAAATAAAATATAACCTTCTAAATCAACATGAGTAGAGTTCATAGACCACAGAGACTGAGGCAGCGTGCACAGGGTGTGCACGGGTCTGCACCAGGTCCTCAGCAGATACATTCGAGTTTCCAGTTTAGTGTTTTTATTGGGTTCCTGAGTGTCCAAACGAGTGGATCTCTGATTTTTGTGTCTTGAATTATTTTTCTTTGCTTTGTGTGCTTTGTTTTTGTTGTATTATATTTTATCTTGTTTATTATTTTTCCCTCAGAAACCTGATCATTCTCTTTCTAATGAGAGACAGAAACGGAGTGAATTTGGGTAGGAGGGGATGTGGGGAGAAACCGGGAGGAGTAGAGAAAGGGGAAATCAGGATGTATTGTGTGAGAAAAAAATCTATTTTTAATAAAAGGAAAAAATTTAAAAGCTTATATACTTAGAAAATATATCAACTTAGAAAATAGTCAACAAAGTGAAGAGAAAAAAATCTTTTGAATGGGAGAAAATCTTCATTAGAATTGCTAGATTCTAGGTGGATAATATCCTGAGTATAGAAAGACCTCAATATAATAATGGTTGCATTCTATAAACCTATAGTCAACATTCTGTTGAACTGAGGAAACCCAAACAATGTCAGAGGAAGATGGGCATTATATTCCCATTGTTCTACTTGGTGTAATAATAGAGAGTTGAGCCAGAAGAAAGAAACCAAGCAACCGAGCTATAAAATGATCTAAGTGGACAGTTCTCAGACATGTAATGACTGATACAGAGATGAGGAGTACTTGGCATGCATAGCTAACATCAGGCGAATGCAAATGAAAGCTACAGTGGAATTTCATCTTTTCCAAGTGAGAATGACTACTATATATGCATACATATATGCAGATGCAGGCAGGGGTGTGGAGCGAAAAGAGCCCCTGGGCACGGCTGGTCGGGATGTCAATCAATACAGCACCGTGGGAGACTGTGGAATTCACTGGAGAGCTGACACTAGAACCTTCATCCAATCCGCCTTTCCCACTCCTGCATGTGAACTGAGGGATATGGCGTGCACATGCACAAGGATACCTGCAGATGTATGCTCACTGCAGCACTTAGGATGTGGAGTCAGCATGCATGTCCATCAACAGATAAATGGATAAAGACGGATGATATATCCCATATGTAAACACACTATTCTTATTGAACCTTTTACATCCAGTAGAGTATTATGTAGCCCAAAAGAAAAGTAAAGTCGTATCCACTGCAGGCAAGGGATAGAACTAGAGGACATCAAATGTGAAATAAGCCAGACAGGAAGACAAATATCAACATTTTTTTCTCAGCTATGAAGACTAAACAAAATAAAGCGATTTATTCAAAAGCAAAAGCAGAATGATCAGGGCGTGGAAGGGAGGATCATGGCAGTAGGAAAGAGGCTGGAGGAAGGTTCACAGACACTGCCAACTCAGCTGTATGGTGTGTTGTGAAAATATCACTTTCAATCCCCCATCCACGCAATGACTATGTGTATATAAAGACAATGAAAGGCTTGCTGGAGATAAAGATGGAATCATCATAAAGTATAAAAAAATGAACAAATAACACATAAAGTCATGTTGAACATCTCTACATGTCATAAACATGGCAATTCTTCTCTCATAAGAAAATACGAATGAAGATTCTTTGCATGTCATCTGGGCCAATGGTTTTGCACTAAAAATACACAATAATTGTTTATATGCCTATCAGTCTTGGAATGCAGACTTTCAGAAACAAGAAAATATGACAAGACTCAAAACACCTTACAAGTCCCCAGATCTATAGTGAACCTGAACCAATTCTAGTCTACAGTGATCATTTGGAATTTTTCTTTGATATAATTAGAACAATCCACTTTTGCATATTAAGATTATTTCATTCTCAGCATCTCAATTCAGCCAAGGGTAGACAAGTTTCTTCAGGGTGATCATCCGTTTACAATGGTGATTGAGTCTCCTTATTGATCTCCCTACAGAATAAGGTTCAAGGACCCCTGAGCATCACTGGGGATCCTCTAGAACCTTTAAGGGTATACCATTGGCTCAAAATATTTTTTAAATAATTTTAAATAATTTACTTTTATTTTATGCACACCAGTGTTTTGCCTGTAGGTATGTGTGTATTGGATCCCCTGGAACAAAGTTACAGACAGTTGTGAGCTGCCATATGGGTGCTGGGAATTGAACCCGGGTTCTCTGGACAGTACTGAGCCAACTCTCCAGTCCCGGGTCAAAAATATTTTGATAAAATACTAAGCCATTTTCTTGGTTGACATGTGAACTCTTGTTTGGAAAGCGATGGTGGAAGAATATTGTGATCTTATTCCAAATTGAGCCAGTGGCATCAGAGTAGGCCAGCAGACATATTTTTTAGACCACTGTGCACTCACAAGAGAAAAAGGCCAATGTCACTTAAGAATGTCCTGGATAAAGGAGTAATAATTACTGATTTGGATAAATCTAGATTCTTGAGTGTGTCAAAATGGGAGGTCTAAGTACCCACCGCTGTGCTCTGAGGTACAGTACGGCTCTGTACAGACGCTTGAGAGCGGAGCTAGCTAGGTTTCTTTTCTTTTTCACTGAAAGTCAGTTTTACTTGAAAGAATGACTGACAAACGATGGTTATTCATACTTAGGTGTGTGGCAGACATTTGTCAAAGAATGAACAAAGTGAACTTGTCACTTCAAGGAAAACAGCTGACAGTATTTGTTGCCAACAATAAAATTTAAGCTATCAAGCAAAAATTAGAATTTTGGAAAATTCCTATCTGCCACTGTGAGCTTGACAGCTTCCCAATATTGAAGGGCTTTTCTGCTAAGACTGGGGTGATACTAATGACTGTGATGCTGTGTTGGGAAATGTGTCAGCTTTGGGAAAGTCTGTGTGATCGGGAGGGCCATGCTTCCCAAATGACCAGCGTATGGTGTTAGAAAAATAGCGATGAATAAAGGCCTCATTCAACATGCAAAATAGACCAGGTGGCTGGGATATGTTGATACAAGGAACAGGGCAAGTTCACTGACACACTTGCAGGTTTCTTACTGCAAGGATTCTTTTAAAAACTGCCAGTGACTGAGTTTGGGTGTGATATCAAAGAATAACCACAAACAAACATTCAAAAGGCAATAAAAACCATATTTCTTTTTCAAACTATGTACCTGTGTGAGGCTAGATTTTCTTCATATATAAAATAACAATTGAGAACCAGCTACTGAAGGACATATGAGACTTCATTATGCTAAGCCAGACACTGAAGAGACTTGCAAAAGTAAAATGCTACTTTTACTAAATTCTCTTGATTTTGAAAATGATTACTTGGCATTCAAATGTGTTATGTTAAAATATTGGAGGTTTATTGCTGTTACTTAAGAAAAGGAATAAACAATCACCTTTAACACTTCTTAAGTTTCTAATATCCTAAGTATCAGTAGATATAATCTATACAAATAAAAAGTTCTTTGGGGTTATAAATATTTTAAAGAATCCAGATGAATATTAAAACCACCAAGTTTAAGGACTTCTATGTTGCGTCGTGATTTGGATAGAAAGTTATCAGGGCTGTTGTTGAAGCTGTGCTGAAGCTTTGCCATCTGCATGCACTATCTTGTGGGAGCTTCTTTCAAGTGTGGTCAATGCACTAGGTATTTGGGGAAATCATAGGGAAGTAGATTTGTTTGTTTATATTTCCAGCCATTTTTCTATTATTGATTTCTATTGTGATATGAGACTACACTTTGTATGATTTCATGTTCTCTCTGGCCCCAAACTTGTTTCTGTTGTGAAGTTCTTCACGAGCTTGAGAGGAATTCTGCTATGGCTGACAGTGTAGTCTGCAGGTACCAACGAGATCAGATGGATAGCTATGAGCTTCAGGGCATGGAATGCTGCTGCCATTTTCTTGTTGATTTGTCTGGAATTCACTCACAGGAGTCTCAACTATAATAGTAAAATTGTCTGCTTCTATTAGGTTCAGGTCGTGTGTTTTGACTCCTTCATTGAGGATTATGTATTCTGGGGAAAAGGATCTTTTCGTGATGTAACATTCTTCTTTATTTCTTCTGACCTTCCTGACTTTAAAGCCATCTTAATCTGAAGTTCACAAGGCTGCTCCTGCCTCCTGTAGGCAATTTATCTATGTATGGAACGCTATTCTCCATACTTTCCTGTTTACATCCGTGTAAATCTTTATGTTTAAAATTAATTTCTTATAAACAAAGTAGTTAGATCTCACTTTTAAACCATTCTAACAGTCTCTGTCTTTAATCATACTTTTAACCCAATCATACCTAAGGTGACTATCAATAAAATTGAGTCTAAATCTGCTGTAATTATTACTTTTTTTACTATTTTTATTTTTGTTTATGTTCTTTATTTTCTGACTCCTTCGGTTATAATTTTTGGGCATTATTACATTTTATTTAATCAATCAATATATAATTTCTATTTATTCTCAAAGACTCTAATGGAATTTTAAAATTATTTTAGTTAATTATATTATGGTGTATGTGTGTTTACACATAAGTATAGATGGTCAAAGAGGCCAGAGGTGGCAGATTCCTTGGAGCGGAAGTTACAGAGGGCTGTGGTGCTGAGGTGGTGCTGGGAAGGGAACTCGGACCCTCTGGAAGGGCAACACAGGGTCTTCACTGCTAAGTCTTCTCTCCAGCCAAATATAACATACACCTTTAACTAGTATAAGCTACTTTCCAATAACACCACCGTAAAGGGTCAACTTGGCTGCCTGTGACAGGACCAGTCCCATTTTTCTCCATCTCTTCTGACACTGATATCCTTCATTTCTTTCAACAATGCATTTTTAACATTGCAGATTGTGGTGGCTTGATAAACGTCCCCCATAGGCTCAGGAATTTGAACACTCGGTCCCTAGGTGATGGGTGGACACTGTTTAGGGAGGTGGGGCAACCTTGCTGGAAGAAGCACCTTCCTGGGGTGGGCTTTATCAGTTCATAGTCTAGCCTTACCAAGTTCCCATCTTGCTTTGAACCTGTGTTTGCAGATATGATCTCTGAGACGCCTACTCAGGTGCCCTGCTACCACCCTGCCCTCAGCATCATGAATGTCCACTCTAAAACAATAAGCCTGAGAATCTTTCTTCTTCAGTTACCATGGCAATCCAAAAGTAGCTAAAACACTAACTTTAACATTTTGATTTAAACCACTCACAAACACACCAGCTAACTTTCATTGTTTGCTCCGTTGGCACCCCGCCTTTCTTCGTCTATATCTGACCTCCCAGCTACACAGACGACCTTACTCCAGAAGAGTCTTTAAAGTGCTTCTTGTGGGTTTATCCTCTCAGGTTGACTCTCTCAGTTCTTGTTTACCAGAGAAAACACTTCACCTGTATTTTTGGAAGATAATGTTTCTGGGTGTAGAAACACATTGATAGCTAATTGATAGGGAAATAGCATTGATTGCTATTTCCTTTTAAAAAGCTTGAATATTCAGTTACATTATGCTGGTTAGAGTGTGTGGCTATGTTTAATGTTCAGACCTGTGGCCATAAAGCCTCATTTTCTATCTCCACATCTGACTGAGGGTCTCTGTCAGCACTGCTTGCTCCTCAGAAACCACCTGGGTCTTGCAGTTCCTTTAGCTCCCATGTACTTCCATCCTGGGTTCTTGTTGACTGGCAGTGAGATGTGGAGGAGGAATGTTCTGGCGAGTCATATTTACTCCCATCTGCAAGCATCACTTTTTGAGTTGTGAACTTGACAAGAGTAAGGTTTCACCTCTCATTTTGGTGAGGTGCAAAGTTTGGAGGAAGCTGGGGTGGAGAAAATGGCTCTCCTTTACCTGGGACACAGCTGTCACAAGGCCTTTCACACTAGAAAGCAGTTCCTTGCTGTGGCAAACACACTGGTCATCCTTACATCATTATTTCCTTTCTTCTGTTGGAATCATGAAAGAAAGTTCTTAGAGTTTCACCTGGTAGTATTATTAGAAAAAAAAAAAACAACCACAATCCCCTGACATCTAAGACTGTGGTTTCCTAATACTGGCAGACTATCTTTTTTGCTTTATTTATTAAAGCTAGCAGATTGGTGGAGATTCCCTGTGGGCAGTACTGAGGGTCACCTCCAGCCAGTAGCTCTTAAGGAAATGAATCCTGCTTGCATCAGAACACAGAACTAAGTAAACACATTTGAAAAAGCCTGAAGAAGATTCAGATAAACGATGAGAAACTGTGAAATACCAATTGTTTTAAGCTCTTTCTCAGATAATTTAGTGTGCAGTGATAGATAACTAATGAAAAGAAAAAATATGTTGGGAAAATTCATCTTTAAATATTTGACCAAAATGTGAATTGATATATTGATACATATTGACGTACGAGGCACTTGAGAAGTCGTGCTAAAGCAGACACCTACTATAAAATTCTAGTTAGCTCCAGCTAGAAATGAAGGAACCCATCTGCATCTGCTTCTGTCAGTTACTGGGTCAAGGTTCTATGATGACAATTAGGGTGGTCACCAATCTGATTATAGGGGATGGCCAATTTAGGCACCATCCCCGCTACTGCTAGGAGTCTTAGCAGGGGCCACCCTTGTGGGTTCTTGGGAGTTTCTCTGGCACCAGGTTTCCCCCTAACCCCAAAATGCTCCCCACCATCAAGATGCCTCTTTTGTTTCATCTTTATCTTAAAACGCGAAAGAACTGTTGATTCAAAATTGAAGACGTGGAAATAGAGGAAAAGCAAAAAATGATTAATCTCAATACCAATAAAAGACATGGTAAATAATGATAGAAGTATTTTCCCTCTGAAATTAGCAGAACTGGAAAAAACCACATGGTAGTGCTTTTCAGCATCATAGTGCAATCATCAGTGAAGGCATAATAGTTGCACACTCATACACGGTTTGTTGGAGCTGAAATCTGCATGAACATTTGTAGAACACGAATACCGGTCATCAGTATCTTCATGAACTCAGAGGTTCTTTGGCTAAGTCAGGAAATTTGTGAGGACAAAGACATGGACAGAGATGTTCAGTCACGTGTTGTGACAACAAACCCAATAAATAAAATAATGCCAAAATAGCCCTACCACTAAAAATTCTAGGAGCATGGGGATAATTGAATAATTTGTTGAATAATTTTGTAACCTCTGAGAGTAGTGATTTTAACGTTGACAGAAAATGCTTACAATATACAGTGTTCTGATGGAATGAATCGAAGGGGGGAAAGGAATAGATCGTTTAAACTATATATGTGCATGTATTCTTAAATACATTCTTGACAAATTCATGAATTGAATGTCATATTGGTAATGGTGATTTGATTTTATTAAAACAATTTAACATTTCATTAGGAATATATATTTACAACTCACATATATGTAGATTAGATAGATAGATAGATAGATAGATAGATAGATA
>JABTXL010008822.1:4152148-4178046 GCA_025134845.1 Neodon shergylaensis
CTCCCCACCACAGCTCTGTGATGGAAAAGGCTGTGTGTGTGGGAGGGGGCAGTAAGCAGCTAAAGATATTTTAAAGCACTGTACCCTTGAGATCTGCTAGAACAGATGTTACTATTATTTATCTTATGGCATAAAAATGACTGAAGAGCAAAAGGAAAGCCAGGAGCTCCATTATGGAGAGACTTTCAGTGGGAAATCCAGCATGGTGGCTTCTTGCCCAGTTGATTTGCCAGATGTTGATAGAATTACCCCCCCCCCGTCTCTGCTGGATGTCATAGCACCTGTTTTAATGATGTTTCCTATCGATCCACTGCCTCTGTCTATCTGCTACCTTGCTACCTTCTATTTGTTTTTTTGCTTTTACCCAAACGTTCTGGTTTACCCCTCATTTCTATACTTCAGATCCCTCATGTTTAATCCTCCACAGTGACAATCTCTTATATTAACAAAGGCCTCTAGAAAGAAAGCATAGTCTTATGGCTGTCTTTACTAGCCTGTGCTTTTATTTCACAATTTCTTGTATAACAAGTCTCCTACATGTTTAACACAAACACTTTAGTTCCACAACCATATTTTCCCCGCAGTAAGAGCAGGATGCCCGAGTTGCTGTAAACACCTGCTGTGTTTCAGGCTGACTAAAGTTTGTTGATATCTTACCCATAATTTTATCAATAATATAAACACTATTTGCATAAGGTCCTAAATGCCCCCATTTCACCAAATACTTGGGATAAAAATAAATAATACACATACGTATCTTCACAAACTCAAATGTTTTTTGATCAAGAGAGGCCAACACACATGGACCAGGAATTGCACACCTGCACCAGATAGACTGAATCTGTGTTTTCACTATAGATGCTTAATGAGTCATTTAAAATAGTATCATATACAGTTTTAATTAGTAAACTATATCTACTTTTCAATGTTAGTGAGTATATGCGATAATTAACTTATTTATTCCTAATTTTTGCCTTTTTCCCCATAAAATCCCAACAATGCAGCATTACTACAGAGGTTACCAAGGCTTGACTTAGGAATGCCACAAAGCCAGCCTCTAGTTCCCTTACTGTGTGGGTTCTCTGCTTGTTCACCTCTCTGAAATCAATTTTGTTATTCCCAACTCTTGGCTTTCCTTACTCTCACATTCTTTTTTTTTTAATTTATTTATTTATAAAAGATTTCTGTCTTTTCCCCGCCACTGCCTCCCATTTCCTCCCCCCCCCAATCAAGTCCCCCTCCCTCGTCAGCCCAAAGAGCAATCAGGGTTCCCTGCCCTGTGGGAAGTCCAAGGACCTCCCACCTCCATCCAGGTCTAGTAAGGTAAGCATTTAAACTGCCTAGGCTCCCACAAAGCCAGAACGTGCAGTAGGATCAAAAACCCATTGCCAATGTTCTTGAGTTCTCAGTAGTCCTCATTGTCCGCTATATTCAGCGAGCCTGGTTTTATCCCAGGCTTTTTCAGACCCAGGCCAGCTGGTCTTGGTGAGTTCCCGATAGAACATCCCCATTGTCTCAGTGTGTGGGTGCACCCCTCGCGGTCCTGAGTTCCTTGCTCTCTCTCCTTCTGCTCCTGATTTGGACCTTGAGATTTCAGTCCGGTGCTCTAATGTGGGTCTCTGTCTCTGTCTCATTTCATCGCCTGCTGAAGGTTAATATTCAGGAGGATGCCTATATATTTTTCTTTGGGTTCTCTTTCTTATTTAGCTTCTCTAGGATCTTAATGAATTTGATTGCCATGCTACCATGCTTACTGTGTGGCATACTGTCTCCATGGAAGGCAAATATTCACTTCACTGTGTTTTATTCTTTTGGGTTTTCACCACACTGAGGATGGGAGCTGGAGCCTTGCATGCTCTCCACCACTGACCCACATCTCCCACGCCACACTCAAGAGTCAGTGCTCTGCTTCTTTCCTCTCCTTCCCCGTGCCCCAATTTCCTCCTTTGCCTTACCCTGCTCATCTAGGCTCCCGCTGTCTTCTCAATAGCTACTCATAGGTCTATATTTTGAGAAATAAATTCAGTTTTTGGAAATATTATACTTTTACACTTTTCCTTAGAACCCATTTTAAGGTATCATAAAACACATCTAAAATTCATAAAATAAACACCTTTAAAGCAAAGAGAAAAGGAAGAGGGATGCTGGACAGATGACTCCATGATTTAGAGCACTGGCTGCTTTTCCAGGAGATCTAGGTTCAATTCCTGTCTCTCCTGTCCATAACTCCAGCTCTGGGAAAGCTCAATGCCCTCTTCTGGCCTCATGGGGCATTGCATGCACAAGGCACACAGACGACACATATGTGGGCAAAATACCCCAAAACATGTAACGATAATGAAATAAACTCTTTTTTAATGGGACGGGACTCATTAAGATGGCCGAGGAACTGACTGGTGGAAGGGATGTCAAACAAGGCAACCCTGGAGAAAGAATATTGGTGTGACTGAGTAAAGATGAGTTAGATAGCATTCATTGGTTAGTAAGAGAGAATATGCATGTTTTGGCTTTTTAAAAGGATATTTATCCCAAACTCTGCTCTGTTATAGAGCAGTTTAATATGTCTTTACTTTGGTGATAATTATGTCCATCAAAAGTCGAGGTTTCTTAAACATGTATCTCAATTATGTTAGAGCCCTATGTACAGCCTGGAACTTTGACTATTTTAGTATCTGTTCCATATGCGGTTCAAGTATATCCCATGCAAAGAAATGCAAACAGAATCACTCTTGCAGATTCCAGGGTGTTTCCACTGGGCCAGGTTTCTACGTGGTTTCATAGCTTGGTGTTCTTGTGGACTCCCAACAGTGGGAGTAGGCGTGTCTCTGACTCCTTTGCCTGTGCTTGGAACCCTTTTCCTCCTACTGGGTTGTCTCACTCAGCCTTGGTGTGAGAGTTTATGCCCAGTCTTATTGTAACTTGCTATGCCTTGTTTGTTTGGTTGTTATCCCCAGGAGGCCTGCTCTTTTTTTCCCCCTGAAGGGAAATAGAGGAGAAGTGGATCTAGGGGAGTTTGAGTTGAGGAGACTCGGAGGGGTGGAGGTAGGAGAAACTACAGCTGGGATGTAATGTATGTAAAGAATGAAAATTAAAATAAAATAAAGACATGAAGACAATAGCATGTAAGTGTCTAGCTCTAAATCTTCAAATTTAACAAAATAATTTACAAGAATTGTAGCTGAAATGAGATTTGGGATCCAAATTGTCTTGGTTAATGCCACTGGTATAGCACCACTGCCCTCTGAGGAGATATTTGTTAAGTCTAACAAATTCTTTTCCTTCCTCCTTCAGAAATGATCTCCAGTGAATGAGACCTGAGGATCTAATCACTTACATTCATGCCCCCATCCCTCCAACCAACCTGGAGAATCAGCAACAATGCTGGTAGCTTCTCTTGCTCTGGAACATTCCATTTCAGTTTCACCTTAGCCGTACCTGTGGATCCTGAATTCTGAAGAGACCAACGAAGCACATTCAGATCATAGCACTAAAAACCACAGGACTTGCTGAATACCTCTGGATACATTTGGGAGATTCAAACCGGGCTGTGGTGGCGCACGCCTTTGATCCCAGAGCTCAGGGGGCAGATGCAGGCGGATCTCTGTGAGTTCAAAGCCAACCTGGTCTACAGAGTGACAGCCAGAGCTGATACACAAAAAAACCCTGTACTGGAAAAAACCATAAATAAATAAATAAATAAATAAATAAATAAATAAATAAATAAATAAATAAATAAATAAATAATAAATATTTAAGGATTGGGAGATTCAGAAAGATAACCACAAGATATGAACATAAAACCCAGGTCTCTCATCTAGAATTGAATACACACTTCTCACATTCTCAAGTTAATATTAATAGGACTTTTGTTTATAGGAGTATCTTACTTATAAAATAATAGGACATAAAAATATTCATATAATCCTCTGCCCTCTCTTACATGAAGAAAACACTGTGTTCTTTTAGTGCTTGATCTAAGGTATTGAAGAAGCCAGAAGAAACCTCATGAGTGGTTCTGAATTTATGTTTGACAGATTAACCGAGCAGGGGGAAACAGGATTAGTCAATCTGCAGCTTCACATCTCATCAGCAATGCCAATGTTTCCATTAGGCCAAGCTGGAACATTCCAAAGGCAGGGTTGTCACCTGGACATTAGACAAGCGCTCTGTGATTTGTGTCAGGATGAAATTCCCCTTTGCTGGGAAATACAGTGCCCCACAGTTTGAATATGGAAAAGCATCCGAGGAGAATGTAGTGATGTAATGACAAGGTCTAAACTGTCGTGCCTTAGCTTAGGGTGGCTGACCCTTTGTCTTCTCCGGGCTGTTTGGATGAAGAAGAATTACGTTGGGCAACTAGTTCAAAGCATATTTTCTCCAAGGTCTTTCCTTATTCTTAGCTGGTCAGAAACCAAGGATTTTGCCGTCAGTGCTAAGCTACCTGCTATGAGGAAGAAAGTGTCACCCTTTGACTGGACCTGGTGGGACTCGTGTGTACCACTCAGGGGACCTACAGACTGTACAGCATTGTAGCTGAGGAGGCAGAATGTGCTTCGGCCGCAGTGACAGATGAAGTCTTCGGGGACCATCTGTTTCCTATGGAGACAGCAATTATGGACAGCTGAGAAGGGAGCTAGGGAAGACGCCCCGACTCTCTGCTGCTGGGTGTTTCAGCTGAGTCGTGTATTTATGTGCACCTGGGAATGGATAGTTCTTATGTATCAAAATTGAAGTTTTCCTTGATTGTCGAAAAGACATTGAGAAGTTTTGTGTCGGCGAAACACACCATTGGAGACTGTACAAACTAAAGACAGTTCCTAATATGTGAATAGTAACTCATCCTAAGCCTTAGCTGGGTTCGGTTTCTCTGTAGAGACTCCTGCGAGTAGATAAGTATTGTGGTCAGTTTAGAATCATGCCATTCATGGTTGCAAGGAAGAAAATAGTAGTGTCACATTGGGGAAGTGGCATATGTTTTCCTAGTAATTACATCTTCTGTGTTTACTATTCAAAAAATGCAGGTGTGGGCTTTTGAACAGTGTCCAAGGACAGTGTGCCTGGCTGGCAGCCGCTTCTAAGTGAGTCATGTTTCACTGTCTGTCGGTTTTTATAACTGTTTTCACTACTAATTTAGGTCTGTGATGCAGCGTGCAATTAGCCCTATTGTGGAAGCAGCTGTCTTCAGCTTCACAATGGTACTTTCGCCTTTGGCTGTCACAGGGCTTGTGGTTCTGCTGAGTGCCGATGAGAGCTCTAAAGTGGTACCAGGATGAGCCTCAGTGGGTCAGGACCATTCACGCACACACGCCTCTTGCTCCCCACGCTCTAGCGGGAACTCTCCCAGCTCTGAGAGCAGCGAAGGAAGCTGCCCCTTCTAAGACAAACCCTACAGAGGTGGATGAATAGCCCCAGTGTCCTGGCCATCTTGTTGGGGATAAAGAAATGACACACTGGGGAAAACTGAAGGCGGGGAGACTTAAGAATTTAGAAAGTTGTATTTGGTTCACTTTCAGACACTCAGTTATGATTATTGTGAGAACCAAGGCAGGAATGGGTCTTACCATTGACAGTTAGCCGGGGAGGGGACATATGCTTTGGTGGCTGCTATTTCCAAAACATCCCTCCTTGTAGTAATTTCCATGCTTTTTGTCCTCAATCTTGAATCCTTTCTGAAACAAAGGATTCTCTTGTAGACCTCGAACCAGTGGCTATGCTGAGTCTGTCTTCCCTAAGCAGGGTCAATGTTCGAGCTTTGCCTTCAAGTGTAATTCCTTGTGCCTGTACAAAACTTAATAATCAAGTGCGATCTATAGACCAAGGTATGAGCATCACCCAGAAGCCGCACTCCAGATCCACTGAATCAAAATTTGTATTTTAGTAAAACCCCCAGGCAGTTCCTACACGGTTTAAGTATAAGAAGCTCTGTATTAGACATTTCTATTTGTTCCTTCAAAGCAGGAGCTGGCCGTGTCACAGAGCCCAAAGTGTCTTTCATTGGCCTTTTCCCTTTCTTTAAAACATAAGCTTGCTGAGCATAGCTTCCTGTTGCTTCCTTTGTTCACTGCAGTGTCTGGAGAGAGCTGAATAGTAGTTACTGCATAACAAAGGCTGAAGAAATGTGTGCTGAGTTATCTGGGCAAGTGGCCCAGTAACAGGCAGTTCTAGTTCCGTAACCCCAGGGGTTGACTCCTCTGCGCCCCCAGTGTATCCGATGTACCAGTACTACAGGTGGCAGACGTAAGAAAGGCGGACAGGGAGAACAGACCTCTGAAAGGATGTCGGGTGTCACACCACAAACTCGGACTCTAGGACTGATGGACCAGAATTTTCTTCCCTGGTGTTTGGAAACTGAGCGCCACCAATCGTCATGGAAGTCTGCAACAATTCCAGGGAAGCCTAACTATCCCCTGGTGATTTTGCCTCACATAGACTTCTGAAAAAGCAGCGGTGGACTCCAGGGGTCGGAGAACTGGGATCGTTATCAGTGGGTCCTGGTTTCCATGGTAAACCGCCCCTTAACCCCACTAACCTGAACTGTTAGTCACTCTACTTGAGTTCTGCTTTGGAGCGCCATGTCTGTTGAACAGTTGGAGAACTTGCGGCCTTCCGCTGACATTTAGACTCTCTGGGTACTTCTGTGATCCAACCAAAACTTTGTTGTAGTAGTGGAACTGACTGAGAGGCAGTTTCCTTCGACTCAGTCTAGGGATGGTACATGGAACACACTGGCTTCTAATCTTTTACTTCCTAAGTTCTGTCTTGTGATTGGTATGAGCCAGGGCAGATCTTTTCAACCAAAGAGTTCTGTCTTGTGATTGGTATGAGCAGGGGCAGATCTTTTCAACCAAAGAGGTCGCTTTACTGGAAAGCACTGTGTTAGGGCTCTCAATACACGAAGGTTTGAAATGTGTTTGAGGTACACTGCTCCCAGACCCGAGCTAAACATGTGTCTTTGCACATCAAAACTTCCAGCACATGGGATAGTATTTAAAATTAAAAAAAAATCAAGCTTAGTTTTATAAATAGCTTGAGTGACATTTATAAATATTATCCAACAGGGTTTTTCCTTATGGAAACAAATGAATAGGACAATGGGATAGACAAGGACTGTGGTATTGTCCAATCAGGGTTAGACTGCTACAGTGTAAGAGTTCATTTCAGTTTGAATATTGTTCCATGCGTATGCTAGTTCCGGGACTAAATTAATCACTTAATCTATAAGTGGTCTGAGTGTAGCATTCGCACCACAAAGCTTTGGTCAGAGTGATCCATGGCCACCGTAACTTAGGAGTATTGAATTGAAAAAAAAAAAACAAACAAAAAACAAAAAATAGTGTGTGTGACTATAGTTGGATTTTCTTTGGGTCTCCACCTCCCGAGTAACAACAGGGAAACTTATTATTAATTATGAAAATTTAGCCTTAACTTAGGCTTGTCCCACTAGCTCTTATAACTTAAATTCACTCTTATTCTTATTAATCTATGTTCTACCATGTGTTTTCTACCCCTCTCCCATTCTGTGTGTCCAACTTTTCCTGTGTCTCCATTGCATCTCAACTATCCTTCTCCTCTTCCTGGAAGTCCCACCTATCTCTCCTGCCTAACTATTTATTGTTCAGCTTTTGATCACACCAATCACAGCAATACCACTTCACAGTGCACAATATCCCACAACATGTGACATGTGCATTTATGTGTGCATGTGGATATATACATGCCACTGTGCATGTGTGGAACAGAAGAACACCTTGGGTACCAGTCCTTTCTCTCTGTTTGTTTGAGGATTTGCTGCTGCATATGCCAGGCTAGCTTCCCTGTAAGCTTCTAGATTCTTCAGTCTCTGCCTCCCATGTCACCATAGGAGCAAGAGTTGCAGACATGTGCTATCATGACCAGCTGTATGTGGGTTCTTGGACCTCAAACTCAGACCTTCACAAGGTAAGCATGTTACCCACACAGCATCTCTTGAGCCTCAGAAAAAAATGTAAACAATGAAAACCATCTTGGATTTAAACACCTCAACTTTTCCCCTTAAAATAAGCTCAGGGCATTATTTTTTTTAATGGGGATTGGGGAAGGGAAGACATTTTAGTACAACTTTTCTGAGACTTATATAGACAGTTGTGTTATAGCTTTGTAATATAAGAACTGTTTTCTATATTCTAAAACAGCTATCAACAAGGAGAATAGGAGTTTCCTGGCTCCACCCTCTCTCCCCTCAGAAATCCACCTGGCAACTATCTGTAGGAAGGAATATAACTTGGAATATTCCAGACTCAGAAATGAAGCCAAGCTGCCCTTTAAACTACAGGAGAGATAGGCTGTGCTCAAACAACAGTAAGAGCAGTTCTCTCTGAACACTCCACCCCTCCGTGAAGCAGAGGATTCTTCTGGACATAGCTCCTGCCGAGGAAAAGGGAGCTGGAGGCAGACACTCAGCTGCCCCACCATTTGCCACAATGGATCTTTCACACGGGTCCACTTCTATCTCAGACCATTAGACATTTTTGGAATTCTGGAAGGGTTCCACCAAGAGCAATTAGAAATAGACAGTGAAGGCAGATCTCACATGAGTGAGTGTGCAGATCTCACACGAGTGAGTGTGCAGACCTCACACGAGTGAGTGTGCAGAGATCACATGAGTGAATGTGCGGATCTCACACGAGTGAGTGTGCGGATCTCACACGAGTGAGTGTGCAGATCTCACACGAGTGAGTGTGCAGATCTCACACGAGTGAGTGTGCAGATCTCACACGAGTGAGTGTGCAGATCTCACATGAGTGAGTGTGCATATTTTGGTAGTTACTCTGTGTCCTAGCCAATGGTGCTGCTGTGTGAGGGAAACTAGCCGATAGTGTTGGAGTCCAGTGCTAGCCTCAATTACTTCTCTCCACCAGACCCCAACATAAACTCTCTCTCTTGACTGGGGTGGAGGCACGGGAATAAAGACACAACTCACATGGCTTTATTGGGAGAGAGATTCTCAGTGGTCCCTCATGAAGTCTTGAGTTCACATCCTGAAGAATTCCTCTTGTTTATTCTCCAAACAGCTTTTATACCAAAACATAAACTGAGCGGGAAATACACCAGCATTCTGTCTCCTAGGTAACCAGGTGAATGGCGTTTTGTCACGTCTGCATCTACCTGTCTGCTGTGTATGCTGTCTGTCACGTAGGCTTGAATCAGCATCTCCATAAGGCATCCTCCAAATTACAGAGAAAGGAGCAACAACATCCTGACCTTTTGTTAGGGCAGTGACAGCCTGTCTGCAGGGCTACGTGACCACCTCAGGTGGGCCTATGGCTTCAGAGCCTGGCTGCCACACCACATAGAAATATGGGCCTACACGATAGCATTGTGCTCTTGAAATCCACTCATGGAACTTCTAGGCTGCATTCTAGCTAGCTTTCCCTATGGTTGGGTCACTCTTCTGAAGTCTTTTTTGCATCAAGGTGTGTAACAATAGGTCAGAAATTACAAGAGGCAGGGCTGTACGGCTCTAATATTCATGCAGATGGGATTCAACACAAATCCAGTGCATGTGTTAAGTCTTGCCGAAGCCAGAAAGCAAGTGTGGATCAACAATTATCCACACAGAGGTCACTGACCCTACCCACAGATTACCCAAGTCCTGGTATTCTTGGTGTCTCATGTCAGGAAGCAACTGTAGACTAGGGATTAGGCATAGAAAATGCCACCAGCCCCACTTTCACAGAAGCCCAATCAAATTTGGTGTCCTGCTTAAGAATACTCTAGGCCAAGATGCAAACCCTATTTGGCACACATCCTTGGAACACTGTGTCTAACTGTGCTTATTCCACGTGTCAAGAAGTAACCCCAGAAACCTAATACAACCTGTAGGCCCATCACATAGCCCTCGCCAACTACAGATTTCTAAGACCATGCTTCTCAGATAAGGAAGACAATGGAAACTCTCCTAGTCAGAGGCAATCACAAAGTTCAGTCAGACAATGTCGGAACTGTCTCAGCGGGTGATGGAGAAGAGCCAGTATCCCCGTGTGACACACAGCAGAAGAGCTCAACCCCAAAGTTTGCTCCCCCAGGCAGGATAAGTAGCAGAAGTCATTTTCTCCTAACAATACTTAAAAAGACTGGAAGAGAGTGTCATCTCCTCATATGTAAGATATTTGAGGGGAAAAAGGAAGGAACCATGGAAACTCTTGACCAGAGACACAGAAGGAAAAGGAATGGAAAAGGATTGTTACAGGGCAGTATTAATTGAGCAAGTCTTCACATAAGGAAGGGAAAGGTGGGAGAAGGGCTAGAAGACACATTTAAAGCCGCAAGGACTGCACATTTCCCAGATCATGAGGGGAAAACAACCAGAGGTTGTCTTCAGAGGTCAGCAGTCAAACTCAGTTCAAAGAGAGCTTTACCACAACACATCACAACCAAGTGCTAAAAAACAAAAAACCAAAGCAACAAGAACTATCACATTCAAGGGAGTTCCAGCACAACTTGGTGGACTTCATCTCAAGGGAGTTCCAGCATGACTTGGAGGGCTTCTCAACTGAAAATTTGTAAGTAAGGAGATGCAAAGTTCTGAAGGGAAACAAGACACCCATCAAGGCTACCCAGCAAAACCATCCTTCAGAAATAAGAAAAGTAAAACTTCCCCAGACAAACAAAATCTAAGGACGTTCAGCACACTGTTCTAGTTTCTCTTCTAGTTGCTTTGATGAGATGCCTAGAGGAAGGCAATGGGAAGGAGACGAAGCTTATTCTGATGCATAGTTTTAGGATCCATCATGGCAAGGAAATAAAGAGCTTAAAGCAGTTGGTCATATCACATCTATAAATGGAAGCAGAAAGCAGTGAACACATCCTTTCTCATTTTTCTTTAGTCCTAATTGGTATGGTCTCTCACAGGCACAGTCAGAGAGGCTAAATACCACTATTACCACCACCACTACCACCACCATTCACCACTACCACCATCACCACCACCACCATCACCATTACCACCACCACCATCCACCATCCACCACCACCACCATCATCCACCACCACTACCACCACCATCACCACCTCCTTCACCACCATAACCACCACCTCCACCACCATCATCCACCACCACTACCACCACCATCACCACCTCCACCACCATCATCATCACCACCACCACCACCACCACCATCACCACCATCCACCACCACCACCACCATCACTACCACCACCATCACCACCACTACCACCATTACCACCATCACCACCACCTCCACCACCACCACCACTATCACCACCACCAACACCACCACCTCCACCACCATCACCACCACCACCACCACCATCACCACCATCCACCACCATCACCACCATCACCACCACCAACACAGCCACTATTCACTTATGGCAGCAAGAAGTAAAGATGTCCACATGGAAACATAAAAACCCGCATGGCACCAGCAAGGACAGTCATGCTGGGAATTCCCTAATACTATACGGCTGACGTATAAAGCAGTTTTCATCTCAACCTTGAAGGTTAAGAAACAACACTTCTAAAAGCAACTGTAGCTACAATAAGTTAAAAGGTACAAAAACAAAGTTGACATCAAAATCACAAAACATAGTGAGAGTTCAGATGCCAGCTAATGGTAGGACAAGACACTTGGTAAAGCTGTATGGCAAAGCCTATAGCTGCACACAGTGTAAAAGAAAGGTCCAAAACGCACAACCAAGCAAGGCTATCAGACAGCCAAAGCAGCAATGCACAGAAGAAAAGATCCTATACACCACCTAAGCAAGCACAAAAGGACAGTGGCAAAGCTGCTTTGGGTATAAGTGGGTAGAAAGTAGGCAAACACCTTTAAAAGGGGATATGAAGAAACTCTTTTCAATTAAGGAAGCAATCATCTTTATAATAGAAAACTTAAGACTGAGGTCTGAGTTCAACCAAGAAAACTACACTATAAGCGAGTACCATATTACATGAGAGAAATCGAAGAAAACACAAATAAATGGAAACTACCCTCTATCCTGGATTGGAAGGGTCACTATTATGACAACAGCTGCACTACACAAAGGGACCTTCAGGTACAGTATGATATGGATCAAAATGTGAATGGCTTTGTTTATTTTTTTGAGGCAAGGGTCTCAGGAAGTTCAGACCAGCCTTGAATTCACTATGTAGCTGAGGGTGACTCTGACCTTTTGGCCCTCCTGCCTTCACCTCCTGAGTGTGGGGACTACAGGTGTGCAGCAAATGAAAACTGGTTTCTCAGTGATATATTTAATAGAATTGCGAAATCCACCTCTTAAATTCCTGGGGAACCGTGAAATACCCTCAATGACTAAACCCATCTTAAGCAAAAGGAACAAAGATGGAGGCGCCACACTTCCTGATTTCAAAACATAAAGTGATAAGAATCAAAGCAGCCTAGCATTGTCTTCAAAGCAGGCACATTGACCAGGAATGTTCGGTTGAAAGCTGAGACATAAATCCACACATTCACAGTCTACTGAGTTTCTGACAAAGGCACAAGAACACATTGTTGGAAAGGTGGTCTCTCCACCACGGGTGTGGGTGCAGGATGTTGGGGTACATTCCCACAAAGTGACACTTGAGAGGCAAGGGCAGAATGATCATAAGTTCTAGGTCAGACTGCCCTACGTAGCAAGACCCTGGAACAATAACACAAGAAAAATAAAGCACAGGCAAAGGAGAAGCAGGACTAAAGGAACCGGACCACATCTAACTAAAAAGAGCTGTGGGCAGCTAAGGATCCAACAAAGTGAAGAGGTGGATGGCTAAGAGAAGGAGGAAAACAGCGGCAGACGGCAGACCACTCAGCTAATGGGGTTTTAATATGAAAAGGTCCTGGCTAATCATTAGGGAAAGGGAATTCGCTGCAATGAGAGGATTCTTTACATCCAGCGGGGAGGCTTTATATTTAAAAAGAGGAGTGGTAGGAAGTATTAGGGAAGATGCAGAGAAAATGAACTCATGCATCTTTGGTGTGAATGTTTATCAGTACAGCCATTATGGAAAAGAGAGGCTATCCAGAAACCTGACAATGGGACCTCCAAATGCATTCCTGTCACACACACACACACACACACACACACACACACAGAAACACCCCTGAAATCAAATATAGTAAAGTAACTATTGCATTCGCACAGTCCTTACAAAATTATTCGCAATAGCAAAGCTATGGGATTAACTTAAATATGCATCAAGGAATGGAAGGATAAAAAATGTAACATACATAGTGTCTTACGCACAATGGAATAATATTCAGCCTTTATAAAGGAAGAAATTCAAAGCCTAAAGGCATTATGTTAGCGACACGGCAAGGCACAACAGCAAATGCTGCAAATCTTACTTACACATAGACCTTAACAAATTCGAGCTCAGAGAAGAGTGTTTGGGATGGAGTGAATGGCACGTCACTGATTAAGGCAACACAATTTCAGGTGAATCAGAGGAAGAGGTTTCGAAAGATTGCAGAGCAGGGCAACTATAGGCAATAACAATGTTATATATTTCAAAATAAGAAAGCATATTAAAAATTCTCACTATAAGAATGATAGGTAAGGGAGATGATAGATAGGCTAATTACCTTGATTTCATCATGGTACATTGTTTACATATATCAAAACATGACACTGTATCCCATAAATGTATGTAATTATGATTTGTCAATCAAAATTATTAATTTTTCGAAAAAGAAATAAGATGATCTTGTTTCATGAACTTGATATAGAAAATACCTGAATACAATACACAATTCTATAATTGAGGAAAGCTAAATACAGCAATTCCCCTAAATTCATGTGTAATTGTTTAGCATACCTGAGTGACTTTAGAATAGCTAAGTACTATATTACTGAGCACTTGATAATGGCAAATGCAATTACCAACTGAAGTGCATTAATATTTTCCAAACCGCATTTATTACTGTGGTTGCAAAATGGTTTGCGATTCCATTCATAAAGCATGATCCTATTCTTTGCACTCCTCAGATGGACACATTTGTAGGCTGTCAATCTTTGTGTGTATATGTGTTAACCATGATGTTGCAACACTTATACGTGAGAAGAAATAAGAATGAAGTGATACTAGTAAGAAGAAAGCGGTCCTAGCTTACATATTACTGACTTTTGGGATGCAGTAGCTACAGATTTTCTAAGTCACCTTCTGATGTCCTTCCTCGAGGGAGAGAAGAAGAGGAGGGTTTGGCTAGTGAACTCGATTGAGTACATCAGTCTGTTTTTGTAAAGCAATCTGGCAATGCATTGAACACTGGGAAAAAATGCCGAGAAAGTCTGTCCCAGGCAACTACCAAAAAAAAGGAACGATACCAAAAATGTAGACTATTGTGTATTGTTTTAGTTTGTGTCTTTGTTGCTGTGATCAAACACTGACCAACAGCGACTTGGGGAGGAAAGACCATCTTACAGTTCCATGGAACTGCTAGGAGTTAGGGAAGGAACTCAGGTCAGGAAACTGGAGGCAGGAGCTGAAGTTGAAAGCTGTTTAAAGGCTGTTTACTCCCTGTGGCCTGCTTAGGTTTTTGTTTTGTTTTGTTTTGTTTTGTTTTGTTTTTTATAATCCACGTCTACTTGTCCCAGGGTTGGCACCATTCATAGCATTCATAGTAGGCTGGGCCTTTGTACATCAATCATAGTCAATCTGCTGGGGGCCGTTCCTCAGTTGCTGTCTCCTCTTGCTGGAAAACTTTTAACTTGTACCAAGTTGACCAAAACCTGGTCAGTGCCTCCAGAAACTCCTGTGTTCTTTTGTACTGAAGGGTGAAAAGAAGAAAGATGACACTGATGTTCAACAAGACACAGAGATGAATCATGTATAGATATTGGATGTCCCAGGAATCCCAAAGAGCAGTCACCAACATGGACACAGACAAGTAGAGATTAATTAAAGGAAATACAAAGAATAAAAGAGTAAGACTAGGCAGGTAGAACCTTTGGAACCATTCAGGCCCACCACATGTGAGACAGGGGAGAACAATGATTAGCCAAGAAGGTCTCTGATCATAGTGGATCTCTGGGAAAGTTTTGACCAGGTTGTCCTGAAGTCCCTGAACATAGCAGAATGGATGCTTTCACCTCTGCCTTGCCCTATACACATTTATCTGAGACCTATGAATGTGATCTTGTTTGGAAAAGAAGTCTTTGCACATCTAGTCTAAGGTCTCAGGATGAAATAACTTTGGATCATTTACCTGGGCCCTAAGTCAAATGGCAAGTGTCTTTGTAGTAAGATGACTTACGACCCCACTCCCCAGAGTGTGCGTGGGGAGCATACGAAGGCGATTATGCATCTATAAGCTAAGGCTCAACAAGGACCGTTGGCAGGCACCAGCTACTAGAAGAAAACATACACTGGGTTTTCCCTCAAAGCCTTGGGATGAAGCTACACCTGCCAGAATTTCAAGTTCACACTCATGGTCTCAAAGCTGTGAGGGAATATATTCCCATTGTTTCAACCCACCATGTCTGTCGCCATTTGCATTGGCAGCCACAGAAATGAAGCCTAAGATGAGAAGCTGCAGTTTAGAGTCCTGCACCCCATATGATGGGCCAGCACCAACCCTCTGCATCATCCAGTCCACTAGCCGGGGAAGCTTGGCCTCTTTGTGACTGAACAGCAGTACAAGAAGAGTTCTGATCAGATGATGCACCATGGCTGCCACACTGTGAGATATCAGAGAATCAAAGAGCAGAGAGAGGGCTTGGCTCGGCTGAGCCAGCTGCTAAGTCAACAGATGTTGCTCGGGTGAGAATAGAGCATGGCACATGATGAAGCACAATCACTATGGTATGAGCGCAGGCAGGGAACCCAGAGCTGTCTGACGCCCTGCTTGGGGTGAGTCTATGTTAGCTGCTCTTGTGGTCCATGGGGATCCGTGTCCAGGAAGGAGGAAGATGAATGGAGGCATGGCAGGCACAGGGCCCAGGAAGGACCAACTGCAAAATGAAGGGGTAGAGGCTTTGGCCTAGTCACTTCTTGATATATTGAATATTGTATGTGAATGTTCCTACCTCTATTTTTGTATAAGAGTATGCTTATATTGTATTGATACATCTACCATATCACAATGTACATTTCTACCTCTGATACTATTTATATAATAACATTGTTTACATTTGATATGTAATGACATTGTTTACAGATGAACATTGTTTACATTTGATATGTAATGACATTGTTTACAGATGAACATTGTTTACATTTGATATGTAATGACATTGTTTACAGATGAAGATCATTGTCTTCATATATTGCACAGTTGTTCATTCTCTTAGTCTTCAAGCTAGATAGGTATTGAGAATTATATGTTTGTCATGTTTATTCTTAGGTTAATCAGGTCTTCTAGTTACAGAGAGATTATATTTAGTATAGATAGTATAATCTTCAGCCTCTTTAAAGAGCTGTAGAAAATGGCCTTTAATCTAACCTAAAATTCTATGCCAACGAGACACAATTACTCCTGGCAACGCCACTCTACTCCCGAGAGAAAGTTGAGCACCAAAGACACTCCACTGGGAGCTTGTCTTCTTGGCGGAACTGGCCTTCGGGTTAAGAAAAGCCCATACCTCAACTACTGACAAAGATATGAAACAGGATTGTCTTATCTTGCCAAGACAGGGTAGGATAATTCTAAGAAAGTTCCTTGCATTTGATAATGGTATGTCAGTTATGTTAGGCCTTAGCCAAAATTGGTTGACTCAACATTGCGAACGAGAATTTGGGTGATTGCCCAGGTAGTCAGTTGTCTCTGTCAATTATGGCACATTTTGGATATCTCTCATTTGTTAAGTAATATTTATTCCCTTCTCAGATCTTTGACGGAGTTGAAGATTATATAATTATAATTACTCTCTACATTTTTTAGACTCCTTGAGATAAAATGTCGGGTAAAACTTTTGTTCTCAAT
Organism: Neodon shergylaensis; assembly: GCA_025134845.1. NCBI lineage: Eukaryota > Metazoa > Chordata > Mammalia > Rodentia > Cricetidae > Neodon > Neodon shergylaensis. The sequence continues at coordinate 4,169,071 of JABTXL010008822.1, forward strand.
ATTGTTTGTTATATCTATTATTTGTTATTATTGTTTATAGTTGTATTTGGTTTAGTTCTGTCTTATTTAGAAAAAAAAGGGGAGATGTAGGGATAGGCCCCACCCATATTGGGCAGGGTTGGCTCGGGCGAATGTTTACTGATAAATGGGGAGCGCAGGAGCGGCAAGCTCTCTGCTGCTTCCTGTTTTCTGTGCTGCACGGGAACCGTGGATTCGTGAGTTTGATTTTCCCATTAAAGTTGCATATCTTTATTACAATTGTCTGGATTAATACCTAACCGCCACAAAGAACTGTCTACAAGGAATGAGATCAATCAAAGAAGGGAATCAACAAGGAAGGGAGCGATTGTACAGGGAAAGTTACACACACACTCACAAGGCAGACATGAAACTCCTTCCCAAGCACAAAGAGTGCTGTCTCAGAAATGTGTCTCCCGAGTAACCTCAGACCTGAGCTATGATTCACATGGCAAGGCTCCAGGAACCCTGGTCTGCCGGGATGAAGAGATTTTACTGGATAAAAAAAGTAAATCTCCGCTACACCTATTTAAAAAAAAAAAAGACATGGGTTATTTGTAGTTGGCAGGACTTCACGACACTGCTCATTGACTAATATTGGGTTAAACTGCTCAAACTCTGATTTAGATTTTTATCTGTTAAAGGAGATGACAAAGTCCCTGTGAGTGATGGAGAGATTTAAGTGTGTCAGAACAGTTAATCCACAGTCTGAAGTCTGATGTGACATACCAGGCTTCACAGAGCTACACAGTCATCTAAACTCGAGTCAAACAATGAACAACCTAAGGTGGCCATAATCCCACCGCTCAAACATACTCGCTAGAGGATTTTCAGTATAGAAATCCTTCTACATTTTGCAATTCCTATATGTGAATATACATGTTTCCCCTGTCTTATTTCTCTTATGTCGAAATAAATGGATTTTCCAAAACTTATCATTTTCCTCCCAAAATAATGGGTTTTAGATCATTTTTTCCAAATCACTTTTAATGGTTACGAATAGCAGACATTTCTAGACCCTCATCTGCATTTCTTTATTCTAAGCAGGGAAGGACATACCTCTCAGTTCCCTTTAGGCAGAGCCAATTTGAATGGAACTGAGGCCTTTCATGCAGAGACTGAACGGGATCTCTTCACAAACCCCTTTTCTGCTAGAGTAGAATTAAACAGAAAGGATGGATCTATGGGATAAAATGAGGGTTGTTTCAGAGGTTTCCTTATTATACACAATTTGTGTTGAATGTCTTTACTTTTGTGTATATGAATATGTGTCCAGTTATTTTCTTAGAATAAACTCCTGAAAATATAAGATCTAGTTAAGAGGTTTGTATAAATTTAACCTTTGATACATATTTATTAACTATATAGTGCTTGAACCCATTTATTATACACTGAAAAGGTGCACAGGAGATTGGAGAATTGACTGGGTGGTTAAGAGCACTGTCTGTTCTTACAGAGGACCTGTGTCCAATTCCCAGAACTTGCAAGGTAGCTCAACATTCTGTAACTTGAGTCCCAGGGGATCTGACACCTTCTTCTGGTCTACAAGGGCACCAGGCTCACACATAATGCACAGACATATGTGCAGGCAAACCATGCATATACATAAAATAAAATTTAAACTTTAAAACTAAAAAAAACTGCTTAGTAACCAGTTTTCTAATGTGAATTTGTCTTGTATTGATAATAACAGCTTTTTTTGTATATTTATCAACCATGTAAAATTTCCTCATAAAATATAATTAATTAAAAAATAAAAATAACTATAATTAATATTATAATATATATTACATTTATCCTTTTATGCTTTTTTATTTATAGTGAAAATAGTTCTTGGCTGGTCAAGGCTATCAATTCTGTATTGCCCCAAATCTGTATCTTGCTTGGTCTTTCAATCTCTTAAAGTTTTTATGTGGCATATTTACTTTTTATTAATAATTAAGAGATAATCATTAAGAGTTGCCTTTGTTGCTTTAGCTTCATTTTCAAAATGACCATCCTATCAAGCAAACTGTAGATTCAGTGCAATCCTAATTAAAATGTCATTCTTCATAAATGTAGAAGAAACAATCTGAAAAGTCACATGCTGTGGGAGTGCCTCAGCCAGGAGCTTTGGTCCATATTTCCTCCCTACACTCCCTTCCATCCCTTTTGGAATGGCAATATATATCCTGGGTGTTGGTAGTATGTAATCTGATTTCTTATTTTGATTTTACAGGGGGTTGCTGTTAAGAGACTAGAAGTCTTAGAAGAGACTTTGAACTTTGGACTATTAAATAGTGCTGAGACTGTTACAGGCTATGGAACTTTTGAAGTTAGACTGCATGCATTTTTGCTTTATGCTATGACTACAAGCCTATGGTGACCAGGGATTGGAATATGGAAGTTTGAATAAGAATGGCCCCCATAGACTCATAAATTTGAATGTGTGGTCACCACGGAGTGGCACTATTAGAAGGTTTGGCTTTGTTGGAGGTAATGTGTCACTGGGAGTGGACTCTGATGTCTCAGACACTCAAGCCAGGGCCAGTGTCTCTCCTTCCTGGGGCCTGCAGATCCAGATGTAGAACTCTCAGCAACTATGTCTGTCTGTGTGCCACCGTACTCCCCACCATGAGAATGATGGACTAAAGTTCTGAACTGTAAGCAAGCCCCAATTAAATGCTTTCCTTTATAAGAGTGGCCATGGTCATGGTGTCTCCTCACAGAAACAGAACATAACTACGACATGGTGTAATGGTGGCATGACTGTCATGAGAAACAAACCGATTTCTGATTGAATCTGAGGCTTGTTCCAGAAGAGGGAGACTTCATGCTTGTCACTGCAATTCTAGTCAAAAGTCTATGGCTGGGGAGGTCATAGGCCCTAGAGTAAAGTATGCCATTATTATATTGCTAAATGGTCATGCTGTTACATGGCTGCTTAAATGTTCGTGTTAATATACACATGAGTTGCTCTTAACCTTGTTCACAAAAGCTGGATTTTTTTTTGTTTCCTTTTGTTTTGCAGGAAAAAGTGTCAATGGAGAGATGCACAATTGCTCTCATTTTTTGTATCAACTAAAAAATTTTGCCTATATTTAGGACTTTACCTTGAACACTGAAACTATTACCCTTATGGCTCCTATGCGCTATATTGAACATGCTATCATTTTTCATTTGATTGGCAATGACATCCTACTATATATAATACATTTATTATGTAATATATAACTATGATATATTATATAAAAATTGGTTTGTATTTTAATACTTTTGTTTACTAATTAGTTGATGGAGATATCTTTCCTTAGCCAGTATATGTACATTGTCTCCTATAGGTTTAGAATTATAAAAATCCTCCCCCCCAACTTCTTTTTGGTAAAAATTAGGACTTTCACAACTACAAAATCCTTCAGAATAACTAGAACAATCTTATAGTGCTTTTATATAAAAGTATTTACCCTTCAAAAGAAACCCACAAGCTTCCAAGATTGAAGCGGTGTGAAGAGGACTGGCAATGCCTCTCTACCCCCTGGATCTCTATCGTGGCCTCTGGAAAGGATGCTGGAAGCACTTGCTCCAGGCTTTTTCCTTACCCAGTGGCGTCCTGTCCCACCAGTGACATTACAGGGCATGATGGCAGTGTTCACTATCAGCTTGAGTAAATTGTTATTGATGTGGAAAAATTCATCCTAACTGTGGACAGGACTATCCCAAGGCAGAGAAAAGACGGTCCTAAGCTGTGTAAGTGGAGAGGAGAAGCGGAGAATAGCATGCGCTCATTCCTTTTGGTTTCTGATTTTTGAATGTGATGTGACCCACTGTTTCAAGCTCCCACTGCTACTGTGAGCTGAAGTAAACCCTTTCTCTTTGCAGTTGTCTTTTTTTTTTTTTTTTGCACCACAACAGGAAAGACATGGAGCATCCAAAAAATACAGGCACTTAGTCTTCCTTTTTTGATCCTCCCATCCCCTCACAAAGAATCAGAGCCCCCAGCACCTTTCAATGGCTTCTCCCTTCTGCTGTTTCCTTCTGCATTGCTGTGGCTGCAACTCCATCACGAGTTGATCCCAGTTACTCTTTTTTTTTTCCCCAGTTACTCTTTATCTGAGTTTGAGTTGCTCTGAGTAAGACTTGTATTGCCCCAGGACTTGAACAACTGTTTCACAGTAAGTGTTTGACTTAACAGTAGCTTTGAAACCATTTAAGTAACTAAGCATCACCATATTTATCTGCAGGGAGTATAATGAGAAGTACTAAAGATGTGCTGTTGGTGGAAAGGAGCCCAGGATGCAGGGCTCACTGTCTCTGGGTGAAGGAAGACAGCCTTGTGGAGGTCTGTATAGATGTGCTATAGGCAGAGAGGAGCCCAGGACGTGGAGGATGAAGGAAGGCAGCTCTGTGGAGGTCTGTATATCTTGAGATACTTTTATGTGTAGCTTCTGAGATGACAAAACTATAGATCAACCTCTTATGACGCAGAGGTGAAACGGCCTCCAATATACTCAAGTGTTTGAACTCAGTCTCCCAGGTGGTGGAAACATTTGAGGAGGTTGTGGAACCTTTGAGAGGTGTGGTCTGGCTGCAGAAAGTGGGTCACAGCTTAGCTTCCAATCTTGTCTCTGCTCAGCCTGACGGTCCTGCTGCCATAGCTGCCAGGCACCCAGCCTCAGGGGAGTTCTCTAATTCGGAATTTGTTAACATGGATTTGTAGAATTCTCATTCATTTATCCTTTCTTCTTTTTCTTCTCCTCCTCATCCTCCTCCTCCTCCTCCTCCTCCTCCTTCTTCTCCTCCTCCTCTCTCTCTCTCTCTCTCTCTCTCTCTCTCTCTCTCTCTCTCTCTTTCTTTCTTTCATTCACCACTCTTAATACTTATTAACTGTTTTCACCAAGGTTTTGACTTTCCAGCCTCAAGAACAGTGATCCAAAATAAAGATCTTTCCGTTTCTGATCACCCGGTAGACAGTGATTTTAAATGGTTGCTCGAAGGGAACACATGATGTGACTGGGACGTGGAGAGATCGCTGGAGATGTGGATTTCAGCAGCTTCAACAGCTGTCAGACCAGTGAGGTACAAGAGTGAAGGACTGACACAAGGATCGAAGGGAGGGGCCCTGGAGAGAGAACCTGGGAGTAAGACTGGATGACCAGGGCCATGAGGACTCCAGAATAACAGAAGTATTCAAACTGGAATATGAGAACGAGTGAGGAAAGATGGGAAGGAAGATACAAAGTGGTTTAAGGCTGTCGGGCACTGATAATGACGTGGCTCCAGAAGCGCTCGCTGGTAGAAGTGAACAGCTGAGGCGGGGGGCAGAAGTGGAGAACCACGGATATTAGAAAGACTGTGTGTTTGGATCTTAAGCTATGCAGTTTGCAAGAGTCGTGAGAGGAGTAACGGGCAAGCATGAAAATCCTATTGCAATGCTAGAGAACACAACGAAAATAAACGCTCCCTAGCAAGGCGGGGGGTGGGGGGGCGGTGGGGGGGGTGGGGATCGTGAGCTCCGCCAGCCGAGAGCGAGAGCATAACTACACCAGAAACATTAGCAGACACAAGAGGATCGCCTCGTTTTCTAGAACACGGTGGCTTAGACCTCAAGGCGAGTGGTGGCTGGCAGATTTTCTTAGAAATAATTTCAAGGGAGCTTTTGAGCTAGCATCAAAGGAATGCAAATATTTCTATAACGTGGAAGCAGAATCCCATAGAGGTAACGAGCACACTGGAAAGCTGCCATTTCTTCCTACACCCTGGTTCCTTATGTGGTTCCTTGTTTTTGTGGGCAAATGAATACAGGAGACAAGTTTAAAACCTGAGGCCAGCTCGAAGAGGACCCCACAGTTCTCCACAAAATAGTCTTCCAAAATGAATCTCATTTCACACCATGACGAGAAAACACACGTGTTGATTCTGGTGGTGAAAGGAAGAGGAAAGGTTATCTCTCTTGATGAATCTCACCTGCAACTCTGCTTGAATTCTTTTACTAATTAACTATTTTTCTTAATTCATGAGAAAAGAAGGTATATGGTCCATATGAGAAAGATTGAAATAAATAAAATAAAGAATCATAGCCAAGGGCTGGAGAGATGGCTCAGTGGTTAAGAGCATTGCCTGCTCTTCCAAAGGTCCTGAGTTCAATTCCCAGCAACCACATGGTGGCTCACAACCATCTGGAATGAGGTCTGGTGCCCTCTTCTGGCCTGCAGACATACACACAGACAGAACATTGTATACATAATAAATAAATAAATATTAAAAAAAAAGAATCACAGCCAAGCCTAGGAAGTTGAAATCCTGGTTTTAGTGTCAGAAGCTGGGGCGGAAGCTCCCCGAGGAAAAGGTATTACAGAACTTACTTCAAAGAATTACCACTCGATGTTCAGAAGAAAAATTACTCACAGTAATAATTGTACACTGTCCAAGAAATTTATGTCCCTTGGGAGAAATCTGGAAGAAAAACAAGACATACATAGGAAGATCTCAAATTTCAACATTGTTAGTTTTACAATACAAAATGTTTCGCAGCTTCCAGAGAGTTCCTTAGAAGTGCAGTCATCTTTGGGAGTTGATAGTGGGGGATGGTGTCCAGGACCCCTGAGAGACACCATCTGAGGATGCTTGGTTCCCTCACATAAAATGAAGTGCATGATAAATGATTTAAGTCATGTTTGGTCACTAACAGCTGGGTATCCCTAATCCATGTGCTTGGAACTGGATGAGCTTTGAATGTAGAGTTTTCTTTCTTTTCCTGTTTCTTTTCCTTTTGTAGTAGCTGTATAGGTCTCCTACTGAGCATCCATGACAAAAAAAATTAAGTCCTTTAAAACCCAAAGTTGCTTCAGTTTCAGTTCTTAAAAAGTGTTAGAATTCTGAGCACTTGGGTTTTCATATTAGGGTTTGTGCAGCCCGCACTCAACACAGCGTGCATGCTATGTAAGCAGGTATCACACTCTTGTTTTAGAGTAACGGTTTGATGCTCTGTACAGATGCACATTATTTGAGATATTTTCCATCTGTGGTGGCTTGAACTCGCAGATCTAGAGGTGATGAGGAAGCTCAGCCAATCACATCTGGCTTGGGTGTAGCCACCTGGAGCCAGGTAGATAAACAGGGGAGATAGGTGCGCAGGCTCTCTGCGCGGAGCTCGCCTGACCCGTTTGGACATCGGAACTTTTACTCTGGTCGCGTGAGTTTTCCCCGTTTTCAATTATTAAATTTTATCTGTTGTTTTGAGCTGGTTTGGTTATTTTAGCATACCTATCGAATACGCCTTCACTTTCATAGAGGGCTGAACACAACATGCAAGGGCACCCTCTTCATACAATTCTATGAAATCCCCAAATGAATAATAAAATTCTACTCATACCTAGACACAGTGCAGACAACCTTCAAAACACACACACAAAAAAAAAAAATCCCAAAAAACATGAAACATAAAAACCAGCCTAGGATCATGTACTTAAAAAGCATTTATACTTGGAGATGGTTCTTCAGTAACATTTATGAAAGCAGAACAGACCAGCCTTTTAAATATGATGAACAGTCAAGAGTCAGAGAATTGGATACACAATTAAATTGTTTCTCAGTGAGATGAAGAAATTCCTGAGAAAATATACCACTGGCAATAAAGAACATTATACAAATATATAAATATTTCAAAAGGAAAGAAAGATGGGCATAAATACCATAAGAAATATCTGACTAAACAGATTGATTCAACAGGAAACACTACAACTAAAATTACATTGAATTTCTTAAAGACAAACTGAAATGCTTGCTACCTATAAATCACAGTACCAGAGAGGTCACAGAAATGGTTTGCGATCTTAAAAAAGAGGATAAATCTGCTCATTGTACTACAATTTATTACACATCTGTAAAATAATACATATGAGTACTAAAAGAATAGATGCATCTTTTGTTTGTTTGTTTGTGTTTTTCAAGACAGAGTTTCTCTACATAGCCGTTCTCTGGACCAGGCTGGCCTCGAACTCAGATATCTGTCCACATCTGCTTCTCCAGTGCTGGGATTAAAGTCCTGCACCACCACTGCCCTGCTGAACAGGCATATTTTACAAAAGATCAGAGAGAGAAAATGCAACAGGAGACATTTAAAACCAAAGTCTAGTATGTCAGCCCCTGGATTTTTATAAATAAACAGAAATCCACCCAGGTAAACTTATGAATTCAGTATAAAGCCAGCAAAAATCCACATTTTACCCCTAACATTTCATAAGCACTAGGTAGATTTGTGACTGCCTTTGGCTCTGGTTCCATCCTGTCCTGTTCTTCCTCAGGCTCTGTCACAGTTCCCATGAGTGCAGTGACTGACTGCTCTCTATTCTCTGTGACACTTGGTATAAAAACCAGAGAATTTGGTAAAATTACATATTAGGGTCAATTCTTTTCTTGACTAAAGAAAAGTTGTTGCTAGTGATAATGAGTTCAGGCACTATCTACTGTTTTTTATTTCATTTTGAGTCAACCGTGGTGGTTTATATGATTCTATGAATGTCTTCATTATCGTTAAGATTTTGCCTTAAAACCTATTTTTAAGATTTCAAAATGCATCTTCTGTTAGTGATTAGAGAATGTGCATCTATGGAAGGAGCAATGAGATGAAGAAGTAGGAAGTTAGGCCAGTTTTCAGCTGGTTGTGTCATCCAAACACATTCCTTTTCCCAGCATTCCTTGATAGAGGATGCTTGGCCATGAGACTGTCCTGGGCATTCAGAAGGAAGTGGAACTGGCATATTTAACTTTGAAATACTTATCAGAAGCGAGCTGGGATTTAGGTCAACAGTGCTCAACCCATACACAAGGTTTGAGTTCCGTTATTAGCACCACATGAGACTGGGAATTTCAGGGTCATCACCACTCCCTGCCACCCACTTTGTCTTAAAAAAGAAAAGGAAGGAACGAAGGAAGGAAGGAAGGAAGGAAGGAAGGAAGGAAGGAAGGAAGGAAGGAAGG
>JABTXL010008822.1:4182099-4196428 GCA_025134845.1 Neodon shergylaensis
CTTTCTTTCTTTCTTTCTTTCTTTCTTTCTTTCTTTCTTTCTTTCTTCTGTTGTTTTGTTTTTTTGTTTTCAAGACAGGATTTTTTTGTCTTGAACTCATTCTTTAGACCGGACTGACTTCAAACTCACAGAGATCTACCTGGCCCTAAAATGTAGACCTAGTAGCCCTTGATTTTCTTTCAGGGGTTGAGGGTAGGCCCCTATTGCTGAAGATACTTCACACTTAACGCACAATACTCAGACAATTTGAGCAGGACCTGACCTGAAAGCCTTTTTCCTTCAGTCTGGCCTCCAGGTACCAGAGGCATCAGGTACTGCAGGCTGCTGAGGGAGGAAAGTGATGAGTCCGTCTCACCTACACCCAACACCATGGCAACGGCAATGGTACAATAACTGGCACTCACATGTCAGTGGCACCAAACAGCTGTCTAATGGGACTTAAGACCCACTCAGCAGGAGGGAATTCATGTCTGGTACTGGAAATTAGCTAGCTTCTCCAGGCTAGTGAGGTCCAGGAATCTACTACTCCCACTTTGCTAGAGCAACGTAATTCCTTACTATATTCTAAATCTTATTCCTGTATCCTCAGATAAGTGTAGCTACCACCCCTCATCAAAGAAGCCTCTCTTTACAGCAGATGGAGACCCTCACAAAAAAACTGTAGCTGCACACAATGCAGACATCAATAGATAATGGGGAACCCAGCACCAATGGATACAGCTACACCACAGCTCCTGCACCTATGGCTCAGGGAGCCTGGAGGGAAAAGGGCAGAAAGGTTGGGAGAAACAGAATACCAGGAAAGCTGCTTGGGAAACAATCTCTCCTAGAAAGGTTGTACAAAGAGACTGGAACAATGGTAGTGTCAATGAACATACCAATGTGGAAGGAGGAACACTCCCAAGTCCCACCTCTAGACAAAGAAGCACAGGCAGCTAATGACTGCTGAGAGAGAGAACTAGCCTCTCCCAGTGACAAGTCCCTTTACTGCTGTCCAATGTAGAATGGTCAGCCATGAAACCATACACAAAGAAACAGCATGTCACACACCCTTAATCCCAGCACTGGGAAGGCAGAGGCAGGTGGATCTCCTAGTTTGAGCTTCGGAGTAGCCAAGGACAGAGACATCTTATCTTAAAACTCCTCCATGACACACACAATTGGACTTGCAGGTTGGGTTTATATATTTGTACATACACATACACACATGTGCACACACAGATATGTATGCAACAATAATAAACACAGTAAGCAGAATCCCATCAAACATTAAAGACTGTAATAAAGACCAGGCAAAATAAAGAAAAAAAAAGAAAGAACCCTAGAGACTTAATGGACTGAGGTTGTGATTAGACAGAGTAAAGAAGGAAGAGAGGGGAGTCTAATCAAGTTTCTGGGGTGGGGATGATAGACTAGGTGGAAAGTGCTACTCACCATTCTACTGGAGGAGAGGCTTTACAGAAACAATGGGAACAAAGTCTTATATTCATAATAAATATAAAAAACTCAAGCAAGATAAAGAAAAAATAAAGTGCTAACTGAATTATAGGTTTTTTTTTTTAACTCATTGTCTTTATACTTTGGGGGTCCACCACCTAGTTCTCAAATAAATCACACAAAGTTTTATTCTACTTATGAATGCCTGGCCTTTGCTTGCCTTGTTTTTAGTCAGCTTTTATTAACTTAAACTATCCTGACTACCTTTTGTCTCTGGACTTTTATCTTTCTCTAGTCTGTATACCTTTCTACCTTTCTTTACTTCTTACTCTGTAGCTTGCTGTGTAGCTGGGTGGCTGGTCCCTGAAGTCCTCCTCTCCTCCTTTTGTTCCTTTATTGATTCTCTCTCTCTCTTTTTTTTTCTATGCCAGGCAGCCCTGCCTACCCCTCTGTTCTTCCTAGCTATTAGCCATTCAGTTCTTTATTAGACCAATCAGGTGTTCTAGGCAGGCAAAGTAACACAGCTTCACAGAGTTAAACAAATGCAACATAGGACAATGCAACACATCTCTGCATCATTAAACAAATATTCCACAGTATAAACAAATGCAATACATCTTGTACTAACATTCCACAACACTAGATTAATAGTAAGGATTTAGATCGCCAAATCTATGATTTGGTTATGAAAGATGTTATGGAAAGAGGAGAAAGCAAAAAAAAAAAAAAACCACACACACACACACACACACACACGAGAGAGAGAGAGAGAGAGAGAGAGAGAGAGAGAGAGAGAAATGCTGCGGGAGCTCCTTCCTCTCCTTCAGCCAATAGCCTTTAAGATACCAACCTACTTGGGCGTGGCCTCTCCGGCTTGAAAAAGCAGCGATAGCCGTGTGCTCTCTCTCTCTTGCTTCGGATTTTGCTTCCGGCTACCAGACTCTTCCTGGTTGTGCAGAGGGCTGTTGTCTAGGACAGTGATATGTAAGTTTTTCCCTTTAAATAAATAACCCTTTTATTAATCATAATTCCAAACTGGTGTGGGATTGTTTTGTGACTTACGCCTTCAGAGAAAGGGAGAGAGAAAGAGAGAGAGGAGAGAGAGAGAGAGAGAGATCTTCAAATGCTAAAAGAAAGTTACTGTCAACCTTGACTTGTATATCCACTGAAACATCTTCTAAGACAAACTCAGCATACTGCTAAAAAGCTTAAAGGACCTATTTTCTAAAAAGATTTCTAGGGGCTGTAGAGATGGCTCAGGGGTTAAGAGTATTGGCTGTTCTTCTAGAGGTCCTGGGTTCAATTCTCAGCACCTACATGGTGGTTCACAACCATCTGTAATGAGATTTAGTGACCCTTTTCTGGTGTGCACACAAAAGACTGTATGCATAATAATTTGTTTAAAAAGTGTTTTTTTTTTTAATGAAATTTCTAGAAGAACTTCAGGCAAAGGGAATAGAGAAGATCCCCAGTGAAGAACAAGAATGTATGAGAAAGTGTTGTGAGAGCAGCTGCCTCCGGGGATCTGTGTTATCACAGTCCTAGGGGCAGCATTAAAAACAGACTTTTTTCCAATGAAAGCACTTTGGGATAGGGTCTGTTTCTAAATACAGTTGGCAAAATGTTGCTAACTAATGCTAGGGAGATAGTACAGCTAACTAATGCTAGGTAGATAGTACCGCTAACTAATGCTAGGTAGATAGTGCAGCTAGTCTCTTTGCTGATGTAGGTAACTATGCTAGGTAGATAGTACAGCTAGTCTCCTTGCTGATGTAGGTAACTATGCTAGGTAGATAGTACAGTTAGTCTCCTTGCTGATGTAGGTAACTATGCTAGGTAGATAGTACAGTTAGTCTCCTTGCTGATGTACCTCATGAGAAGAATTATCACCTAGCCTCCAATTTCAATAACATTTTGTTTATCACTTGCTAAAAGTAACTCATTGTGTAGATAAAAAGATATTTGTTATAATAATTTTCACCAAGTAGAAATCCAGTAAGTTCAATTTCTTGAAATATGAAGGTTTTAATTCTTTAATAGCATAGGAACCAGAGCCATACCCAAATATATTAGGGTCGGTCTTTTAAATCTTGATGTATTTAAACTAAGGACTAGAGAATAAGGCAAGAATATGGTATAATACTCAGTCATATCATTATTGAATTAAGCTTCCCTAACTAGCATGATGAAATTCCAAAGTATCCTTTTATTTTTTTTTTAAACAAGTCATTATGGTGGCATCTTGAAATCATTTCTAATGTAGTGGAGCCAGTCATCACCACACATTTAAAATAGAGCTCTGACTTTCATATTAATTATGAATTTTCCAGCAGAAGCAATTTGTTCATGTTACCCTGTAACCACCAACAGCTTGTTTACGGCTCCCCAAAGGGGGTGTACTTCAGCGTTTGCTCCTTTCTTCAGGGCAGGCATTTCCACTAGTTAGGAATGAGGGCAGAGAGCTGATGAGGATGGAGAGTTACTCCCTAAATTCTTTCCTCACGACCAGCAGAGTTATGAAGAAGGAAGGGAAGCGCACTGCAACGGGAAGAGATACAGTCACTATCTATAAGATCTACATTCCGGAATCCAAACCCTTCAGTAACTGCTTTTCTATTCCTGCCTACCTCTGGGGTGCATGGAGAAGTTGAAAGATAGTAAATAAAAAGTTTTTAGTTTTTAGTCATATAAACTCTTTCAACAACAACAGCAGTAACAAAAGACAGCCCGGAAGTTGGGATCAGGCAGAGCAGCCTTCAGTTTCGCACCTTGATTGTGGAGATGAAACTGAAAAGTGACCAAACAGCCTTGAACTCTGTCCTCTGTATCCAGTCCTGATGTCCTGCTTTTCTTACCAAACCAGAGTTACTTAAGATACAGCAAATGAGGGACTCTCTCTCAGTTTATTTATTTAGAGGAAGAAAGAAAATCTTGGTTGGTCCTAAAACATTGTAAATAATAGGGGGAAAAAATCTTCGAAACCAACAAAAAAACCAAACAAACAAAAAATAAAAGACAAAACCAAAAAGCCAAAAACTAAGACACAAGTGAGGACAGACTGTGGTGGAGGGTCCTCAGGATGTCTCTGCAGTCTCTCCTCATCATCATGTCAATCTGTAGTTATAAACACATCTATCTATCGTGTGGTGCAACCTTGGCTCTCGCTTGCATTCTGAAGCTCAGCACTCTACTGGAGCTCTCCTTTCCTTCACAATGCCAGCTGCCCGTGGCAGGGACTTTTCTGGCTGAGCGCACAGATACAACACCTCTAGAGCCTGTTTGGGTCTCAGCAAAGCAGGTATTGAAAACCGTTGAAAGGGGCAACTTGAGGGGATAAGGAACCCAGCTCACACTAGAATTACCTGTCAGTCCGTCCCTACCACAATCAAATAGTAATACCTGCTGCCTATCAAGCCACTAAGCCCTTTGCACGCGTAATCTCACCGAATCCTCTCAAGCAGCATGGGGCTGGCGGGATCACACTTACACGCATTCCACCACAGATGGAGGCACTGGATTGTCGTCTTTGGAAACGGGGCATTCATTTCATCTTTGTTCCCGCCCCCCGCCTCCAAAATATTTGAATAGCCAGACAGAAGCTCAACTTGGAAAATTCACAGACAAGATTTAAAAAATTAAAAACACCTTAATTAAGATTTGTTTTTCACAAGTGCTGGGCACTGGTTATGTATTTCAGAGAATATCTCACTGAAATGTTGTTGAGAACATTCCCCTTAATATAGAAAACTGGTCATGCTACCACTATTTCCCCTCCTTTGACAGAGGAGGAAACGCTGGCATAAAAAAAGTCAAGGACCTTGTCTAGACTGATAGAAGACCTGGAATTTGAAACCAAGAAGTCCCAACTCTAAGCTCCTACTTATTAACACCTTTGTTACTCTGCCCATTACCAAGGACAACATAAGACAATAAAAGTAACACCTTTTGGTGCCATTAAGGTATTCCTTGTTCCAGACCCAGGGTTTCAAATGATGGAACACTAGAGTTCACTTCTCCATCTCCACATATGATAAGGAATGTTGTGGAATATTACTTTAACTATGTAAAGATGTGTTACATTTGTTTAGGCTGCATTTGTTTGATGATGTAAAGATGTGTTGCCTTGCCTGCATATGGCACCTGATTGGTCTAACAAAAAGCTGAATGGCCAATAGCTAGGCAGTAAAGGGGTAGGCATGACTGGCAGGCAGAGAGAATAAGAAGGAGGAGAAATCTGGGCTTGAGAGAGGAGAGAGAGGAAAGAATGAGGGAGAGAGGAAGACTTCTGGGGCCAGCCAGCCAGGCAGCCACTAGCTAGCCAGACACAGAGCAGAACATACAGAGTGAAAGAAAGAGAAAAGCCCCAAGGCAAAACATATATGAAGAGAAACAAGTAAAATTAAATGATAAGAACTAGCTAGAAATGAGCATAACATAAGACTGAGCATTCCTAATTAATAATAAGTTTCTGTGTCATGATTGGGGAGTTGGCTGGTGGCCCAATAGAAAGCCTGCTGCAGAGAAATGCTTCCAAAGGACCTAAAAATAGTAACTAAATAAACAAATAAATAAATCCATCCCATGGTCAAATTAAGTGTGAGAAAATCCATTTTAATCACGATATATTTAATATGTACTGCTTGGTTTCCCATAGCAATCTCCAAGGTGGAAGCACATACATTTCTCAAGCGTATCCGACCCTGGGGACTTTTTCCACTTCACGTTTCACACTCTGGGCACTAATTTCTGACATGGGAAAGTGATAATTGGCATCGTTCAGTCTCATTGTGATGCATTTGTTCTTTTTGGTTTTTGGATCTGCCCGTTGCCCCTTCCGATTCACGATCAACCCCTCTTCCCATTGTCATCCTTGAGCTTTCTTTTCTTTATTTGTTCTCTCCTTTGTTCCTCGCAGAGAGTAGTTCTCCCTCACTGTCCACTTTGGCAAGGGCAGCTTTGACTTCACAGCCTCAGTAGACACAAGTGTGCAGCCTGCTCCTGGTTGGCGCGTTGCCCAATAGTAGATCTGTTCTTATGGTATATCTTAGATTCATTTATTTTTATTTTGATTTTTTTTAAAAAAAAACATTGTCTTGGAACCAACTAAGATTTTCTTTTTGCTCCCAGAAAAGTAGTCATTCTAAAATCCTCTAAAGAAACTTAACTGTCGTTTTATTAATATTGATAGTACTAGGGTGCTGGACAGTATACTTCAGCCACGTTATGAGAATAGATGACTGCAGATTCCCAAAGATAGCACTGCTTGCAGGACTGCATGAGATAAGGTAAAGAGGAAGGCTTCAAAACTGCTGGATAGACAGTGTAGAGGAAGACTGTAGGACCTTGGGTGTGACAATGACACACGCATCTTGGACTGCCCAAGAGAGGAACCACTGGAGAACTGCCACACAAGGGCTGCCCATGCACGCTCAGCATCACCAGGGCATAAATGATGACGATGAACGATATTGGAAATTTTCACAGTAAATTTGGCTTCTTCCCAGAGATATTCAATAAATATTTAATAAATAACACACACCATTTAAGGCAAGTGAATAACATGAATGTTAAGAAAAATTTAGTTAGTAGACTTGGGACTTAAACTTTGTCATGTTTACTAAAGTGGATTGTATGTTAATATACATACTTTCTCTTAGAGTACCTGTTAGGTATTTTGTCTTAGACGAACCTCTCTGCCGACACAAATAATTCCAATCAGACCAAATCAGACCGAATTAAAGATGCCCATGTTTAATACAATACTCCCAGGAGGCCCCAGGAAAACATGGAGAGGGAAAGAGAGAAAAGGGGAGCACACGTGAAACACGGAGACCAAGTGTTCATTTTCCGGTGGTCAGTTCCAATAGCCTGTGGGAGTGGTCTCAATCTTCCCTGGGGAGAGGTTACCATTTGGCAGGCTTTCTTGACCCTCCCTGGTCACTATTTGGCGGGCTTTCTCAGAGGTGGAGTTTGGACTAAGGCAGCTTCTCAAGGGAGGAGGCTTATGCCAGGAGTTGGGGTGAAGCCCCCAGGCAAACAATACCAATACAGGAACATTTGAGATTGTCTCACTGTTCATCAAGACAAAAAAAAAAGCTTTTACTTTGTGGACTGCAGATTATGACAATAACAGTGGCTCAACACAGATCCACTCCTGCTTGATAAAAGTCCCTTCTGTCATATGCCCAGCCAATCTTCTCTTATCAATTCAAATGCTATTTTAAGAGTGAGGGAGAAAAAAGTAAAATTACTAAAATCAATGTGAAGGATAATAAAATGTGATTTATAAAATAAGAAACATTGTATTAATTCTACATGAGAAGCAATTCTCACATAGGTTGAACATTAGAATACCGAAAACTGAAATATTAATAATTTACATCGTATCTCCTACTGGCTCCTAATATAACAGGTAAGTACAAGAGGTTCTACGAGAACTCATTCTATTGCTTTGTAACCATTTCATTAATGCCATTGAACCACAGAAATAAATATGAGAACTCTTGCATTTCACAGTTATGACTCTGAGAAGAAATTGTCTTTAGCATAGCTTTCTCGGACTCAGGGAATTGTCTAGGCTATTCATTACTAACACACTGTCTCTGACAGTCCTGTTTAAGGCGCAGGCCCTTTCTTCCTCGAAGTGAGCTCGCTTTAATTAGACCCCATTTCTCCATTTGGTGCTCAAAAGCCTCACCAGTTTTGAGTGACTGCGTATGACTCGAGTAATGGAAAGTGTTTTAGGGGTCATGCGCAAAAATAACAAATGCTAATTCAGGCAGAAAACAATGGCGTTTTCATATCTGTATGCCCAGGAAAAACAAAACAAAAAAACAAAACAAAACAAAAAATCTGATGTTTTTCTGGAATGTAAAAAGGCATGGAACTCCCATTCAACTTACTGTTTCTTGCCAATAATATCTTAGTTTTACCTATTATTTAAATAAATCCTTTCATATTTTCCTAGTACAAAAATCAAAACATAGCTCTTTCCTTAATTTCCCAATAAAACGTTTCTTAGAAAAGCATAGTGATGGAGATCAGTGTTGGCTCACTCTGCCCCAGGCTTGCCAGATAAAATATAGGGAACCCAACTAAATTGGGAGGTTCAGATAAAAAAAAAAAAGCAGTTTTGGCATCACTGTGTCTCAAATATTACATGAGACATACTTACACTAACAAATAATTCACTGTTTATCTAAAATTTAGATTTAACTAGGCGTGTCAAATTTTTATTTGCTAAACCTGGTGAGCATGCTTAACTCCTTTGTTGCTCTTATTTCTGTAAGCCATAAGAAATTCCGCA
Organism: Neodon shergylaensis; assembly: GCA_025134845.1. Lineage (NCBI taxonomy): Eukaryota > Metazoa > Chordata > Mammalia > Rodentia > Cricetidae > Neodon > Neodon shergylaensis. Next base: position 4,190,843 of record JABTXL010008822.1, read on the forward strand.
AAGTAGCACTCTTTGTCACATAAAAATCAGAACATGGGGAGAGCAGCTCCCATTTGGACAATATTGAAGGAGATGTGGTGATAATGAGCGCTCGGATCCAACAGCGCAGGGTTCTCCGGCCGCTTGTAATTGGGTCATGAAGGAGTAGAATTCTGGAAACAAAGCCGCTGCTTCAAGCCATCGGGCTCTGTAGTCGTTGATAAAGGTTTAGCACCTTCATTGTATTCTGAATTAGCGTGCCTGAGAAACTAGCATGCAATTTGGCAAGATCTAAGGCAATTGCTTAAAAAGAGGAGCGGGTGAAATTGAGCATGCAGTCTTGTCATCTTGTCATTTCCAGAGCAGGTGAATTTGCCACCGGCACCGAGGAAATGTGGCTAGGCCAAAGCATCTGTGGGGAGGCAGTTTTGTGTGGGCGCTCTGGAGGGAAGGGAAAACATCACAGGGGAACCAGGGGTGCAGGCGCCCAGATCTGGGCCCCTGACGCAGTGTCAGACAGGACCCAACCAAGGCTGAAAAGTAGCACCTGGCCTAACACATCTGCTCAGATCGAACCAGGTTGTGAAGAAAAACATGTTATGTGCTCAGAGGGGAGGTCAAGATAGCAAAAACCAAAACTTCATGGGGTCCTAAAGTCTACAACCCTCACCCCATACTTTTGTTTTCCAGGGATTCAGGGTTTCTCATCTTAATTTTCTTTACACAGCATTCACGAAATGTGGCCGTTTGGTAAGGCTGCAGCATTTATTTTTCTTGATTTTCTTTTTGGTGATTTCTTAGAACAGACAGCAAACAATCTCAACAGATTTACCTACACTTCAAGATAGAAGCCTTTTACTTTCTTAACTTGCTGCGTTCAAAAAGAACGAATCGCAGGCTCGGTGAACTCTTAAGCGAGGTTAACTGCCTCCACCGACCGAATCAAACGCTTGCCCTGAACTAATATATGCACTATATATCTCAAGGAGAATCCTATGATAAGATTTTTGTTTTTGTTTTTAAGTTTGCCTTAACTGTACCCGTTAAAAGAAAAAAAAAGCTTTTTGTCATGAATACAGCTATAAAATGCATCCAGTATAAGACGGAAGCTTCCATTGGCAGGCGGTTCACTGAATTCCAGTGAGGGTCAGTTTTGGTCAACGCTTTACCCCTGAATAACCTGGGTCTTTAAACAATTTACAGCTCCTTATACGGTGTCCTGCACAGGAGGCTTTTCCTCCTTCCTTCAAACCTATTCTAATTCAAATCCCTAACTGAAAAAGCGTGAAAGGGACCCCCAGGCAATGGGGAAGAGTTCTCTCCTCTTTCAGGACTGCAGGCATCTGCTGAGGTTCAGGGAACCACCTGTATTAATTGTATTTCCTGCTCATGTATTGCTTTTGTTTGCAATAAAAGAACTCATCTCAGGTGAGTTAACCTTGCCTTTTAGAGAGGGCACCTGCAGTTATCTTGGTGTGGATTGTAAATCAAAACATGTTGAGCCTTTACAGAGAGAAATAAAGAGGCGCTGACAAGAGGCAATGTCAGCGGGATTAGACGCCTTTCTCACCGCTTGTGTTCTGGGGACACAGAACAACTGAGTCACATTCAATTACAAAGTGGAGAAAGAGTCCCAGAAATTCCACGGATGGGAGGTGCCTGGCTTCGTCAATGAGCCTGGGAAGTGTGTGTGTGTGTGTGTGTGTGTGTGTGTGTTCTGTACGGAGGTTTGAAGAGACACCTCGCTCCTTAGCCTCAGGCTTCTATAATTGACCAAGATTTTTCAGCTTGTGATTTGATCCAGCCGAACCCTGTTAGAGGCACTTGCCCCCAGCTGAGACCGAGGCTGGAGTGAATAAGAATTAGGTGGCTCGCTGGTGTGTACAACACATGCATTCACATCTATTAGGATAAGTGACGTGTGGCTCACTTTAAGCACAGGCAGCTGGAGATTGTCATATTCTGAAAATGACAACTGTTATTTATTTATTGAGAATATTTGTACAGGCTCTTCCTGGGCACCGAGAACGCATTTTTCAGCAGCACTATGACACCGGGCTGTCACGTGTGCAGACAGAGCACAGAAAACCATTAGCACTGCAGAGACAATGCACATGGACTCGGGGCAGCACTCCGGAAGAGCAGGGATTTAGAAGGTTGAATGTGGCAGGTTTTTAAGTGAGGCTCAAGTCATTATCTTAACAGGGTTTCAAACTCCTCTAAGAGAAAAAGGCTTGTTTTTCCATAGCGTGATTATATTAACTGCGGGAGGACGAGTTTGGGGAGGGCTAGACCACTCAGGAGGCAGGAGGGCAGCTGGTGAAGGTGGACTCTCAGAGAAGGGCCGTCAGACAAGAGCAGGTCCCACCATTGCTTACCACACACCAATGTGCTGGCTTCTATCGGGAAGGGTCTCCCATGCTCTGCTGGAGTTCCCATCGCATTAAAGAGGCTTGCACAGCCAAGAGTCCCTCTTCCTTCAAAGCCATTGCTTCCTACAACCCAGATCTACTGAGGGTTTCTGGGAGTGTGACCTTTTGTTTCAACTGAAGGAAGGAAGGGACCGAGTATAGTATCTAGAAAGAAAGTTTATGTAAATTAATACATTCTAAGCTTTAGATGATAAGCACTGGTTGACGCTGCCCTTAAACATATACACGGCAACTCAAACTCAAATTTATATCAAGTGTCTATGTTCCATTCCCAGCCTTTTTCTAATTACAAGTGTGAAGGCCTAAACCTAACTCTTTCCCGAAAATTCTTGGAATATTTATCCATTCTAGAAAATTCATTTGAACAGACAGTTTTTCTTACCGTCACCTAGAACTAATTTCTGGACTTCGGCCTGTTACCCAAGCACGGGGTGAAAGCCACAGATTGTACCTGTTATGGTTTTCTGTCTCTTTAAGAGACAAGCCACACCCACTCCCTCCCCCATCTGCTGAGGCAGGCTGATCTTCAGCTTCCCGCCTGAGCTCGCTCTCTTTTCCATCTTCCTCTCGGAGAGGCAGCTTTGCTTCTGCCTCTCTTCCCACTTCTCTGCTTCCCCCCCTTCTGTCTCTCTCTCCTCTTCTCTCTCTCTCTCTCTCTCTCTCTCTCTCTCTCCTCCCTTCTCCCTTCCCCCTTCATAACCCCCTAAATAAATATTCAACCTCACTCTGCAAATCGTGTCTATCCATGTCTCTGTCTTCTGCCTGGGACTAGCCACTGCTCTGGGACCTTGAGCCTTCTCTGCCTGGGACTGGCTGCTCCCAGGACCGTTGTCTGACGCCACATGGCCCGCTACCACCATTTGGGACCTACAGCATTTCTGCTGCCTACTGCCACCAGGGATCTTGAAGCATTTTTTAAAAAAAATATAAAAGTACCCCATGAAAATGGAGCTGCGTCCTGTTACTGTAGCAAGCTGGGGAATAAATTCCTGTAAATTGTCTGTTGACAATGGGGTTTTTGACATAAGCATCTAAATTTTAGGCTATAATTTTATTGTGAAAATCTAAAGAAACTCATTGTCACAGTACTATTTTATTTTTTGGCATTAAAATATTTTATTATCAAAATTAAAAGTAATTAGAAAAAGTAATTATATAAGCAATATAAGTAATTTTAACTGCTCAAAGACAATTGCTGTCAATAAGATGGTACACAGATATTTATGTCTATGTGTTTCTCTTTAGCCAGAACTGGGACTTTTGCCACTTAAATTGCTTTTACTTTCCATGTTAAAAAAGCATTATAATCACTTTTCAGAGCAACGTGTACTTCAGCAGGGCATTTAAAGATGCTGCATTCTTCTCTTCTGTGAATGTGAAATAAGGTGTCGAACACCCCACTTTTGATTAGTTAGGTTATTTTCAATTTTGCTATTACAATCAACAAGACAATGTTGTTAAGAAGTATTTGCTCAGTAAATAATCATTGTGTGTGCATGTGAGGCAATTCATATAAGAACAGTAACCTAAAGCCTGAAATTAGAAATAGGCCATAGGAAGGGAATGAAGCTGGGACATGGCACAATTCTAAAGAGCTCCAGCAGCGGCAATATGCAGGAGGGCCTACATCCGATCCCCCAACAGCTCAGGAGTAGCTTGTGCATGTGCTCATGGGGTCTTAGACCAGGCAAGGGAAGAGACAGTCTGAGAACTTTTCCCTGTCTTCTCTCATTTCCCAAGATTTCCTTCCTACTGTAGTCCTCACTGCTCATCCTCAGAGTGGTGAGCCTATTTCCAGGTTGACCAAGGTCAGAGAGTTCTTCCAGTCCTTCTAGGTTATTGTGTTTCTACCTCAAACAAAGGTCCCACCTAGATTTAGAGCAGAGAGTTCTGCTCTCTCAAGGTTATTGTCAACAAGTGCGGCTAATAGCCAGACCTTGTAATTCAGGAATAGAGAAGCAGAGACGTTTCTACCCCAAACAAAAGTCTAAGGATCCAACCAAGGGTCCAGTTCCTTTAAGGAGATAACATTGGAGTGATTTGCCTACGGAAATGTCTTGGTCTAGTGTGTGAGCACAACTTGGTTTGTCCTAGCAACAGAATGTTTAACTATGGATGTAGCCTGTGACCTTCAACTGGTCTGTTCATTTCCTTGTGTCATGTTAATGATTTCAGTATTCACTGGAACTTCCTCCTGATATTATTCTATGTTTTTCTGCCTTCTTATTTTCATGTCTTCATATTCTTTACTATATTTCTAAATTCCAATGCAAGAGGTATTTTTGTCAAGGCTGGTCCCCAACATCAGGGGATTCTGGGAGTATGACAATCCAATATCTTCATAGATAGATAGCAGATAGATAGATAGATAGATAGATAGATAGATAGATAGATAATCTTGAAGACCATTTTAACAGCTATGTTTACTGAGCCCAGTAGCTCATCTTTATCAATGTATTGCAAAGAGTAGGGGTTGGGGTAGGGGCTTGGGGGTGAGGGGGTGGGGGATGCACAGAGGGACGCCATGTGTGAGGACTGTCTCTCAGAAGCTGACAAGCAAAGTTTTACAAATGAGTGGAGGCTACAGGACAACTTCGGAAGCGAGTGGTTCTCTCCTTCCTTTTTCTGTGTGGGTTCTGAGCATCCAACTCTGGTTGGCAGGCTTGCCCTTCAAGCGTTTTCACCGCCTCAGCCATCCTGCCATCTGAGGAATCAACTTTAAAAAGTCATGTTATTCTTTCTTAGGCTTTATGACGAGTAAAGATTTATCAGCTTTTAAAAATTCACTTCTGAGCCAGGTAGTGGTGGCGCACGCCTTTAATCCCAGCACTTGGAAGGCAGAGGCAGGCAGATCTCTGTGAGTTTGAGGCCAGCCTGGTCTACAAGAGCTAGTTCCAGGACAGGCTGTAATGGTCTGTCATGTCCTTTTAAGAGACAAGCCCTGCTCACTTCCCCCACTTCCACCGAGGCAAGCAGATCTTCTGCCTGAGCAGGCTTGCTCTCTCTCTCTCTCTCTCTCTCTCTCTCCCATCTCTCTTCAGAAGAGGTAGCTGCCGCCTCTTCTCTCCCCCCTCCCTCTCCCTCCCTCTCCTCTTCCCCCCCTCTTTCTCTCCCTCTTTCTCTCTCTCTCTCTCTCTCTTTCTCTCCCTCTTTCCCTCTTTCTATTTCTCTCTCT
>JABTXL010008822.1:4196438-4236319 GCA_025134845.1 Neodon shergylaensis
TCTCTCTCTCTTTCTCTCCCTCTTTCCCTCTTTCTATTTCTCTCTCTCTCTCTCTCTCTCTCTTTCTCTCTCTCTCTCTCTCTCTCTCTCTCTCTCTCTCTCTCTCTCCTTCCCCTTCCCTTCTATAATCCACTGAACTCTGTATGGAGTTCCTATCCATCTCCCACCATAAAGGGACCTCAGGATGTGACCAGCACCCAGCTTTCTCAGGTTCCCCCCCCTCCCCACAAGACAATGCCCACAAATAAGCAGGAAGCGGTTTTGAGAATCCGTCATCTGAATTCCTTTAACCTCCTGTGCCTAACCTCCTGCCTTTTTATTAAGAGAAAGAGATGGGAATGTTATGATCTGCTGGCCTGGTCTGTCACCTGGGTACCCTGTCCCTTTAAGAGACAAGCCCCGCCCCCTCCCAACCCCTCAACCCCTCCCCTTCTACCTAGGGAAGTAAATATCTTACCTCCTCCAGCCTGCAGTCTCTCTCTTTCCCTCTCTCTCCTGAAGAGGAAACTTCTGCTCCTCCCCCCCCCATTTCCCCTCCATAACCCACTAAATAAACTCTATATCCAACTTTCTCTGCATGAAGTATCTGTTTGTCTCTCATCCGCGAGGGCTGTCTTGGGGTCACCCACCGCAGCTCCTCATGGGACCGGCTGCCTCCCACCTGCCTGGGATCCACAGAGGCCTCAGGTGGTGGGATCGGCTGCCCTCATGGTCCTCTCACGCTCCACCGCTGCCCTACACCACCCGCAATGGCCTGATGTGCTCCGTGGCTCCCCACCTGGGACCTGCAGCCCCTGTGGCCTGCGGCTGCCCCTCGGGGAACTGCACCATTTTATCTAACCCATTACACAGGCTCCAAAGCTACAGAGAAACCCTGTCTCCAAAACGAAAACAACAACAACAACAAAAAATTCACTTCTGGTGCAAAATGTATTTGTGTGCTTTGTTTTAATAAACACAAAGTTTCTATTTTTTTTTCTGTTAAGAAAGGGTATCCCCTATCTTGTCTTGAGTAACTTGGGAGTCCAGCCGGAATTCTGCAAATCTATGAGGCTCAGTTGTATCAACATTCATTTCCATCAGGTAGGCGTGCAGTCTTGTTGAGGAACAAGGAAGGTGAAGGCCTCGGAGGGATGGAGTGGGGGAGGATTTGCAGGGAAATACTCTGGTAGAATGTAGATCGTGGCTGTCACTCAGGTGAGGACTTGGAAACTCTTTGGAAACCTTAAAGTAACTTTCTCACACAGCAGGTTAGGTCCTTAAGTGCTGTTTAAATGTATCACAAAGGTAGCCGATGAAGGATGGATAGTTAGGAACAGCTCGCTGTAAAACCCGAAGAGCAGTAGTTGATCTGATAACTCGAGGATTCTTAATAGCTGAACACAAATAAAACCCTTGTAAATGCCCCTGGGCTGGCCTGCGTACAAGCCTTTTCACACGGCAGTAATATACGGCCAGTAATTACCATAATGAGCCACCAGAAGGCCTCTATTAGTTCGCTGGGAAGAGCTTGCATCTGGCTTTTTAGGTGTGAAGCAAGGAGAGGCGAATGACAAGACCCATTTGAATATACATTTCCTCTGGGCAACCACTTATTTGAACAGCTGCTCGTGAGGCCACACAGCAGCTCTGAGAGTCGGACAATTCAGGAGGCTGTGCGTCTTGATTTCTGATTTTTTTTCTTTGAAGTACAGGACCAGCCTATTTTCTCCCCGGGTAATAATTTCTCCAAATTAAAAGTGGTTACCCGACTTCAAACCTGTGACAAGTCTATTGTGTTGACCTCCACAGCTGGGAGAAGGTGGAGGTTGCCAGGGAAATGGCGTCCGAGTGGAATCAGGAGTCACGTGCCAGATTGTTTGGTTTTAGATTAAGTTTCATAGGAAAATGATCCAGAGCGCTCTCTCCCTCTCTTTATTTTTTTGTCTTTGTCAAAACAAAGCCTATATAACAAAGGCAACATTTTGAGCCATCTGCTGAAAATACAAAAATATTTTCATCAAAATAACAAATTGGCGGTTTGTTGTGTCAGCTCGTACATTCACTAACTCCGGTGATAAGCACTTCCCAGATATTAGATAGAGGGCATTTGCCACCTGGGGAAAAGGAAGGCATCAGGTTACATAAGAAATGGGCTTTAAAATGACTGCCTGGACAGGGGATCCGGGAATGTCTGGAAGCCCAGAAATAGGCGGAAGGATGGTCTTTGAATCTCTGCAGTTCCTCGGGAATAAGAGAAGTCAGGGCTGTTTCTTACCTCCCTGCAGACAGCACTGGGCCACTTCCTCCCAGTGCCTCTGCTCCACGCAGGGAAAGCGATGTGAAATGCTGCTTCATTCTTTAAGGTATCAGAAGTATACGTGAAAGCCTGCCTCTGAAACTACCCAGAGTTTAAGACAAAGGTCACAGGTATTTCTTATCGACCTAAAGTTTACCTGAGATAAAGAGATTTGGCTTGAGGAGAGAGGCTTGCCTTGACATTCACGGATCACTGAGCAGTTCCAACTGCCTCTAAGCAGATTACCAGGGGGTTGAGTGTTCTGAAGTTTCCTGACCTCTCCTTTTACCCAGGGATCAAACCTTAGGAATTGGAGTTATTAGCAAGAAACAAGATAACCAAACTTGCGGATAAAACACAGGTCAGGATTGGAGAGCCGCACCACAGGCTCACCAGTTTGCAACTGTCTTTTGGATGCTACATTTTATTTATTTGTTTGTTTAGAGAACTTCAAAGTTCTTCATAAATCACAGACACACACGCACACATTTCACACAGTGAAAGGATCTAAGAGAACAAAATTGTGTATGGTAAAATGTCTCCTCAACCCTGAGTACAAGGGCCCAGTTATCTCCTGTCCCTTAATTACTAGAATTAATTACTCATTAATTTCTTACACATTCTTCTCAAATTTGTCTTTGTATACCTAAGTAAATAAATACATTTATGTTATTATTCCCCAGTTACGTAAATGCTAATATCCCCTGCATATTGTTTCATATTATTATTCTACTTGTCATGTAGCGATTTATCTTTGATTTATTTTTATCACACTACGTGATTTCTACACTCATTTCTATAGTTTCATACTTTCTCATTATTTGAATAAATTGGAGATTACTAGATTCAAACTACAGCATCTTCAAGCCCTGATTTTAAAAACATCTTTTAATAAGTTCATGGTGACACAAACTGTGTATTATAGTCTGACTTAAATTTTTATTTGTCTATGACCTTAACTGTTAAGATTCTGAAAAATAAAATGAAATGCTTGGAAACAATAACCTGATTGGTGAGTTAGGATAGAGTGCACAAAATAGTGTCACAGCTCAACTAAAAACCTTGAAGATGTGATTGGCGTTTAGTAAGTTTTTGTCTTGGGTTACCCATACTCTGTGAGGTGTTTGCAGTGCTCACCTTATTTACGTCGAATGCCATGTAAATATTCAGACTTATGCTGGATCCCCTCCCACCCCCACATGAGAACAGCTGCCAGGCAAGCTTTGTCCCTTAGACCACAGAACTGGTGTTCCTTTAAGGCCTTGCTACCCCTCTGATCCTACTTTTACATTTAATTAAGGTAATCCTTCAATCTACATCCTCCTCCAGTCTCCATTCTCCTTTCTTTCTAAGCTGTTACCCATGTTCCACCTGAAGCTGGAGATCATATTGCACTTTTGGTCCTAAGCTCATTAAAGAAGAATGCATCTGGCATTTCTCGGGGAGGAAAATGGGCTTTCAAGTTCTAATTGGAAAGATCTGAGCAGAGAGTAGAAGAGTAGCACTCCGGCATCTTTTGAGCGATGAGTATGTATGTTCACTATACGAAAGACATAGGGGCTATCATCTTGGTTACAGCTGTTTGTTTATTAAATAAAAATTTGATTTAAAATAGTTAATTTCCATTTGGGCCTAGGCACAATTTATGTAGGTATGTGCAGCCTCTTACCAAGGGCAGTTAATTTTTCTCTTTAAGAAAATGATAAGGTGTTTTTGGATGATAACCCTGGAGTATTAGAGGAGTTAAAAGAGAAATTCAATCAAGTGTGGGAGTAGGAGAAAATCAGAGGAGAAACGAGAAAATACCACGGAGGTGAGGAGGAAGGAAGAGAGGACAGGAGTGAGAGGGGAGGGGAGGAAGAGAAGGGAGGGAAGGAGACACCACTGCCTGTGAGCATGGATGATTTAGAGTTTCACAGAGCCAGAGAGCTGAACCATAGCATCTGCTTGGCTGGAAGGAAAATGCTACTGAATAGCAGGATTCTCTTTGTCTTTTTCCTGTGCAAAGGTGGGAAGTGACCCAAAGCCGTTTGAGCACAGATGTTGAAGGGAGAGCAGGGAGGAGAAATTAAAGAATAATATGAAGCAGAGAGTGAGAAAATGGTGCAGTGTTAGCGTGTTTCCCCGAGTCTGTTCTGTCTTCTAACATCTGTCTCCAGCCCTGCGTCCATCTGCTACTTCCTTTACTCTCAAGGATGCTTACCAAATATTTCCTGATGGCTCTGATAGCAGGTTGGATTATTCCAACACTTGATTTTGTACGTGACACTAACATGTCACTGGTAGAATTATTTTAAGTAGCAAGTTATCTTTCTAAAAATACCTCCTTTCCTAAGCCTGTTTAAAAATGGCCCATTTTCTGCTCTTTCCAGACTTTAAAGGAGAATGAGAGCACCAGCAGATCCCCTCCCTGCCCTCCTGACCCATCCCTACCCTGGGGTCAATACTCTGACCTGCCCTGTTGTATCTGCTAGAGAATCAGATCCAGATCCTCTGCTTGGTAGACCCTGGCTCTATGTGTGTTTACATCCACCTGGTGAGAGTGTCCTTCCACTAAGGTCTGAGCCAAACACACAGATCCGTTCACAACTAACCAGAAAAGAACTTATTTCCTTAAGAACATATCAGCTAATCTAAATGTCAGCTATTCAATGGCGATACTTGGGAATTCCCAGGTCACATAGCAACAGATGTATCTGCTGCTCCTGAATTCATTTAGACAAAAACCAGGAACTGGACATTTTGGGGAACAGCATTCAGTGTTGTAAAAACTACTTTGTGCTGAAGGAACTGACGGTATCCATGCTGCCACACTTTTAAATGTCATCCCTGATTTTGTTTTAGTGTGACATGTAAGTGGTCCTTCTGCTAATGTATGGATAGTGAACATATAAAAGCTATAAGAGATTTTGAAATGATAACCTCTGAAGTAACAACAGATACTGTTTTTAAAAAAAAGTGAGATAAACATAGAATTTCACACACACACAGACAGACAGATAGGTGATAGATAGGTAGGTAGATAGATAGATGATAGGTAGGTAGGAAGATAGATGATAAGTAGGTAGGTAGATAGATGATAGATAGGTAGGTAGATAGATGATAGATAGATAGATAGATAGATAGATAGATAGATAGATAGATAGGTAGATAGATGATAGGTAGGTAGGTAGATAGATGATAGGTAGGTAGGTAGGTAGATAGATGATAGGTAGGTACGTAGATCAATAGATGATAGGTAGGTAGGTAGGTAGATAGATAGATAATAGGCAGGTAGATAGATGATAGGTAGGTAGGAAGGTAGGTAGATAGATGAGAGCAAGAAGAGATGGTAAAATCTAGGAAATATTTCTGGCAGAAGTTGAAGAAAGGCCTTTTTGGTAGTACGATATACTTTTGTTGTTTTTGTTGTTGTTGTTGTTGTTTCAAGACAGGGTTTCTCTGTGTAGCTTTGGATCCTGTCCAGGAACTTGCTCTGTAGCCCAGGCTGGCCTCAAACTCACAGAGATCCGCCTGCCTCTGCCTCCCGAGTGCTGGGATTAAAGGCATGCACCACCACAGCCTGGTCAGTGATGATAATACTTTTAGAGTCAGAAGAATGCAGAACGTTGGGGAGATGGCTCGACTGGTAAAATGTTTGCTACCCCAGCATGCGTTAAGATTCCTAGAACTTACTTAAAGAGCTGGACATGGTGGCCTGTATCTGTAACTACAGCTTACTGCTTTAACACTACAGTCAAATAGGGAGGAGGTGCGTGGAGAGAGATGAGTGAATCCCTGAAGCTCACTGGATGACCAGCCTAGCCTAATTAGCCTAATTAGATTTGTAGGCCAGCCTAATCATCAACTTAGGGTTCAGTAAGAGAGATGCTGTCTCCAAAATAGAGATTTTTTTTTTTTTTTGTGGAAAGATACCTTGACGTCTACTCCTTCTGGTTTCTACATGCACTAAGCCACTTTCATCTGCACAGAGCACCCCCATGTACACACACAGGTGTAGACCCCCCTGACAAGTGTATGTGTTGCTTATGTACTTCTGTGTTGGTTTCAATAAGAATGACCCTCATTGCCTCATGTATTTAAATGCTTAGTCACCAGGGAATGGAACCTTTTCAAAGGATTTGAAAGGATTAGAAGGCGTGGCCTTGTTGGAGGAAGTGTGTCACTGGAAGTGGGCTTATGGGGTTCAAAAGCTTGAGCCAGGCCCAGTGTCGCTTTCTGCTTAGGGATCAGGATGTAGTTTTACAACTTCTCCAGCACTACTCCTACCTGCTGCCATGCTCCCTGCCACCATGCTCTCTGCCATCACAAGAATGGACTAAGCCTCTGAAACTGCAAGCAAGCACCCCATTAAATGCTTTTCTTTATAAGAGTTGTCTTGGTCATGTTCTCTTCACAGCAATAGAACAGTGACTAAGACACCTCTCCCAAGTGCATATTGCCACATTAGCAAGCACATGCATCCTCCCCCCCAGAAAAGGCTCAGAAAAGTAAGTGGTGTAGGAATGGAGGATCCATATTCTCTAGAATGGTTTTAACACACATATGACTTAGAGGCAGGCAAGGAAACTATTATAAACTGAATACCTACTCCATTTATTGTCCACTCAAATCCTCTAATAGAAAAGGAATCTACAACTCAACAAAGTTGAGTAAGGTGTCCATATACAAAGACAGATTTGGAATTTCACCTTGTTCTAAAGATCTGGTTTGTTCTAAAGATCACCATGCCATGCCTGAAGCAGATGGGAGAAACATGAATCAAATAATCCCTCACTAGCTCCAAATAGGTTATACTAAGGTTTTTCTTTATTAAAAGGTAAACTCGCACATTGAAACATGGAAACAGAAATGGGCTCCAACATCCAGGTGTGGCAAGCAAGAAGAGAGAGCCTGAGAGGGCTGGAAAGAGGCTTTTTGTATGCAAAACCACGCTCCACCTGATTAAGCCTCTCAAAGGCCATTGGCTGAAGGAGGTTCTCTATCACCTCCCTGTTTTGTCTAAATAAGAGAATTCAAAACCCAATACAAAACTATATACAATAAAACAGATATGAAGTATAAAAATTAGAATTATCACCAGTATAAACAATATTAAGCAAGGAACACATGCCAAATGTTTTAATAATTATTCTGCCCTAAGGAGTCTAAGTCTTGTATTAGAAATGGTTTGGTTGAATCAAGAGGAAAGAAACTATAAATATCTAATGTTCAACCCCATCAAAGGCCTGAGAAGGGAGATAATATTACTTGAGTAGGCAGGAAGCAATCAAGCAGCTTCCAAAATATGCAGTAGATGACAGAGACAACTGGCTACCTGGGCAATCACCCAAAGTCTCACTTGCAATTTGAAGCAACCAACCGTGGCTAAGGCCTAGAATAACTAACAGACCATTTTCAGAGGCAGAAAGATTTTCAAAACCATCTTACCCTGTCTTGGCAAGGTTTGGCAGTCTTTTTACTTGTATCATGCTTGTCCTGTCCGGACACCATGCATTTTGTCAGTGGTTGAGGCATAAGCAGTTCTTTGCCCAAAGTCCAGTTCTGCCAAGAAAAAAACAAGCTCCAAGTGAAGTGTCTTCAGTGCTCAACATTTTCTCAGGAATAGATTGGTGCTGCCAGGAACAATTGTGTCTCAAGTCAAAAGAACCCCAAATTATTTAAATACCATGTTCTACAGTTCCTTGAAGTGGTTGAAGGTTACCTATCTATGCAGAATACAGTCTCTCTGTATCTAAAGAACCTAATTAGTCTAACTACAAGTATGACAAATATGGATGACTATTGACCTATAATTCTTAATGCCTATAAAACTTAAAGACTAAGACTTCATAAGAGAATATTAAACAATCTTTAAACAACTGTGTAGCAAATGAGAATAATGACCTCAAAATATAAATGATATATAAATATTTTGATCAGATGTAGAAATGTATAATGCAATATGATAAATATATCTATTTATATCAATATACAAAATGTCTTAAACAGAGGTATAAATATGGATGCACACAATCTGACAAAATAACTATGCATAGGTGCACAAATATTGTGAAATAATAGGAGCATATTCAATATAACAAATATAATTTGAATTTGTATCACTATACAAGATTTGATACCAATGTAAATTGTCTATAAATAATAGCTCACAAGTATTCACTCTATTACTCACTATTGTTATCAGTAGAGTAAGCTCACACTAATCTACCTATTATCCCATCCAATTTTCATTTTTTTTTCTCAAAGAGATCCCTGAGCCTACAAAATTTCCACCCCAGCTCCCAACCCTATACCAGTAATAATCAACCCCTAAATGATGTCTTTAACCCTGAGGACAAACTTTGTTGGGAAAAAGGTTGTCATCTTCTTGAATTACTTCAGCTGTCATGGGGGCAATGTGATTTCTATGGGATCCTGTAAAAACTAAAATGATGGTTATGTTTCAAGATTACTGTCTGGTATAATTGCAAATGGTCTCTGAGTAACTGATAGGGTTTTTCTGAAGTTCATATTTGAAGTTCTGGCCAGAATATTGTAAGAAGGTGCACCATTTTAGCTAACCAAGTTAGAACCCTCTTGAGCAGCTGATACCCCAAACCTGTCTTATAGTAGTGCTGTCAGCATCATGGCATCATATCACTCACGTGGATTCATTGTTGTGGGGCTCCATCTTCTTTCTGGAAACTTCAAAGATTACTGCAGGAAAATCTATTGTTTATTGTGAAAAACTTAAACATTATTTATATAGACATATATTTAATGAAAGATATGATACAGATAAAATAGATATGGAGAAAAATAAAATTTTTCCTAAAATCTTTTTTCTTTCCGTCCCATAAAAGATGGCTCCTGACATGAGTCAGAAACTCTGAATTTTTCTTTTAAAAACATGTTTGGATGTAGAGAAGGATAGCTATTGCCCAACTCCAAAACCAGTTTGGTTTTTAAGTGAGCTGTGACTATTATTATTCTACCTAGTAGAAAATATATATATTTGCTATATGGAAGGCAATATGACTAGAATGCAATTATGCAATTAAGATTTGAAGCCACCCTATCAACATGAGACTTTTGTAATTTCTCTTCAACAACAGTTAATTCTCTCTCAGCTTCAGCTGTTAATTCCCTAGGACTATTTAAGTCTTTGTCACCATCTAGGGTTTTGTTTAAATTAATTATTAGTTTACATGTTATTCCGACAACCGGTCATAGACTAGAAATGTCTCTCTCTCTTATTTTTGGGGGGGGGGGAGGTTTCAAGACAGGGTTTCTCTGTAGCTTTGGAGCCTGTCCTGGAACTAGCTCTTGTAGACGAGGCTGGTCTCAGTCTCACAGAGATTCGCCTGCCTCTGCCTCCTGAGTGCTGGGATTAATGGCGTGCACCACCACTGCCCGGCTGAAAATGTTTCTTAAAAGTCTTTGAAAGTCATTAAGAGTCCGCAATTGGTCTCTCCTAATTTGTGCCTTTTGTATTCTAATTTTCTGTACACCTATTTTATAACCTAGGTAATTAACAGAATCTCCTCTCTGTATTATTTCAGGAGCAATTTGTAATCCCATTTTAGGCAAAAGTTTCTTTACTTCTTCAAAATTCTTTATAAAGTATCTAATTTGAATCAGATAGCAAAATGCCATCCATGTAATGGTAAATTATAGATTTAGGAAATTGTTTACGTATTACTTCCAATGACTGACTTACAAAGTATTGGCATAGGGTGGGGCTATTGAACATTCCCTGTGGGAGGATGGTCCACTGATATCTCCTAGTAGGCTGAGAACTATTGTAAGTAGGGACTGCAAAGACAAATTCTTCTCTGTCCTTTTCTTATAAGGGTCTAGTGAAGAAACAATGCTTAAATCAGTAACTATAAGAGGCCATCCTTTTGGCAAAAGTGATGGCAAAAAAATTCCTGATCGTAGAGGGCCCATAGGTTGAATTACCTTGCTGACAGCTCTTAGATATGTCACCATTCTCCATTTACCAGATTTCTTTTTTAACAACAAATACAGGAGAATTCCAAGGGTTGGTTGATTCTTTAATATGGTGAGCATCTAGTTGCTCCTGTACCAGCTATTCTAAAGCCTGCAATTTCTTTTTTGTTTAAAGCTATTCTTTAACCCATATTGGTTTCTCAGTTAACCATTTTAAAGGTAGGGTCATTGGTACCTCTAAAGGCTTGCTAGTTGCTTTGTGTTCTTGTACAGTCTGAATGGCTAGTGACCTTTGTATATAGTACCTTATAATATCCATCCCGGAAACTCATGTTTCTGGGACTGCAAGAATGTTAATCTAGGTATTCCATTGCTGCAACAGGTCATGACCCCATAAATTCACTGCAATATTAGCTGTATATGGCCTCAGCCTTCCTTTCTGTCTTTCTGATTCTATGCATTCAACTCCTCTTGTGCTTTAGTTTCACTTGAGATTGGTTTCCAATTCCTAGGAATTAAACATCTGCCTCTTAAAGAGGCCAATTGGGGTGCCAAGATTCTGGAATAATGATAGTCACATCCACACCTGTGTCCAGTCATTCCTCAATGACAGTGTTATTAATATATACTCTTAGCTTTGATCTTGGATCATTTATAGAAGTCTGCCAAAATATGCACTTACTATTTTCTACTGGAGTTTTTGATTCATCCTCCATTGATGCAGGATTCCCCTCTGTATGCTGTGAATATCATTGTCTATTTCATCTTCCAGAACAGTATTTTTTCTTTTTTACAGAAGACACTGGATTTTTTAATTTTTCTGGTGTGACATGTTCTCTACAGTGACTAGGAATGACTGGATCATGTTTGATATGACAGCCCATGAGAAACCCTCCAAGGAGTTTCTCAATGGTATCAGGTTGCCTTGTCTGTCTTTTGTTGATCTATATTCATTGGTCCAATGCTTGCTGTGGCCACATCTACTACATATTCCAGAAGGTTGAGTTTGCCTATTCTTTCCATTCCCAGAGGAGGCATTATTTCTAGGAATTTCTTGTCTACAATTCCTTCTCAGATGTCTATTTGACTACAATTAAAACATTTTCATTTTGGTCTCTCCTCATACTATTGGAAATTACTTCACCTACCCAAGCCTCAGCACTATAATAAAATAGCTCAACATTTATTGTATGTAGGAACCATTCATCTATTGTTGCCATTCTGACATTTAAAGGCCAAAGTATCTTTTTGCATTCTAAGTTGGCATTTTCAAAAGCCAGAGTTCCGATAAGTACACATCTAACTTCTGGGTGTGTTAGTCCTACATGTACAGTCTTAGTCAATCTCTAAAACAAAGTCAATAAAGGGTTTTCTGTGGTCCTGTTTAACTCTGGTATATGATTCAGGAAACTGGTTCCTAAATCCCATCGCAAGCATTTATAACTGCTGCGCTGAATAGGGACAAGGTGTGTTCATCATAGAGAGCCTGGTCATGAGGATCATAGTAATAGCCCTTGCCAAGAATTTGATCTTGGGAAGTCTCAAATCCTTTTGCTTTTTTCTTATTGTTCTAAAAATTTTTTGCCTCTTCTCACCAATAGCATTTCTGTAGCAGCTGGGGTCCATCTTCTAGGACCACTGAGACTAATTGAAGTCAATTGTGTGAGGTGGCCTTATTGCTTGAAGCCCACATTTTCACCATTTCCCTATCAAATGGTGAGTGCAAGCCATAAGATACTATTGCTTGCTTAATTTCCTTTAGATCGCTCATACCTATAGGTTTGACTACCTCAGGGTATTTTGTACCAGATGGCTTCTCAGAGGATATTACTGGATAAGCAGTTAAAACTCTGGGTAAGTCATCCCTGACTTTGACCCATACTAGCGAGGCTAAATCCTGTTCTTGTATCTTTGCTCCCTGCTCATCAGTTCCAATCATTCCCCAGTCATTTCAAATCTTTTTACCACTGTCTTTATAAAGTCTGAATCTCTCCTGTGTGCTCTTCTAGTGCCCTCATTGATTCATTTAGCTCATAGTCCTTATTCTGTGCATATGATTCCAAAGTATGGAAATTGTCTAGTAAAGATAATGTCTCGTCCTTGAATATTATTTGGATGACATTCATATTGCCTTCCTGGAGAGATAACTTACTGTTAACCTATCATAACTTTTCAACAGATTCCTATTGTTAAATTTAACAGTATGAATTATTTCAGATAATTTCTCAGCCCCCTTCAACATGGATTGAATTTTGTCTGTCAAATTAATGTTATCCTTTTCAATAGTATTAATTTTTCAGTGAGCTCTTCATTATTAGTCTGTAAAGACTGTATTATTTTTATAAGTGCCTTATTCTTGGCTCTGTTATCAAATCATTTTCTTAAAAATATAATATTAAAAACAAAACTAATTCCTAAAATCAAATAAATGGATGTATAAGGAAAATCACATAAGCCTTGCAGAATATCATTAATAGCATAAACAAAATGTTTATTAAATTCCTGGATGGTAATCTTGTCAGTCATCATATAACTTTCAAATTTTATAATTTACTTACCTACCTTAGGCAATTACCGTGAAGTGGAGTAGGTGTAATAATCTTTATTGGTCAGGAGGTATCGTCGTTGCAGCTGCATGGCAGAGGGACTGAACAGCCGGGGCTCTTGCTAGCTTCTTTGGGGTTGGTAACATTACTGCACTAGTTTCATGCAGCATCCTCACTGCTTCTGTGTGCACTGCCACCTACTTAAATATTGATAAATATGCTTTAACAAAATAAGAGCAGTTATTAAGGACAATTAAAATGATTCCACACATGGAGAGACTTGATAGCCAGAATAAGAAGGATACCTAAAGCTTCCCCTCAGTCTCACGTCCCCTCAATGTTGGGCTGTGGCAGGGAATGTCAGGTTCCTAAGCAGTGGCAGGTGGGCCACAGGTGGGTGAGAAATATGCCTGCGTGGTGAACTAAAAGCAGAGTGGGGAGGTGGGGGGGGATTCACAGTTTATAAACATGGATTCAGCCCCACATTGGGTGCCAGATGAAGCGGAACATGTCAGATGGTGTGTTTGGGGGGGGGGGAGTAAACCAAATAATACCATACTCGCTCCAAATAGGTTATACTAAGGTCTTTTTTTATTAAAATGGAAACTCACAGATCACAATGAGGAAATGGGAATGTGGTCCAATATCCAGGTATGGCGTATGGGAAGAAGAAAGCCTGAGCAGGTGGGGCTGTGGCTTTTTGGTACCCAAAGTCACACCCCACCTGGTCCAGCCTTGCAAAGGCCCTTGTCTGAATGAGGTTACCCATCACATGACATATATTATTTCAACCTATTTTGAAATATTATTTATTTAAATAACAACTGTGCCATTTTGTCAGGTGTATGTTATAGCTTCAGTTTCAGACAAAGTATGTAATCATGGTTCATCAGGGGTCTGTAGCATTCTTCTGGGATCATCCCCCATTCTTCTGTGAATCAGTTTGTAGAATTGTCCTCTGGCTGGAGCAAGTTTAGAGAAAGCAGTGAAAGAAATGAAGGTAGGAAGAAAGCCAGGGATCTGTACACAAACAAAACTAACACACATCCCAGATATGTTTTGTATGTTATTTATGAAATCTAGACTCAAAGATATACCTATATGGTAAAGGTAGGCCAGGGACAACAGAAAGGAGGAATGTAGGGGCCACAAGCTTCTCTACCAGAAGCTAATAAAAGGTTGCCCACAGTTAGCTGTGTGTAGTGGCATTTCAAATGTAAAGACTATCTGAAGATCTGAGAGTAAAATGGTCTCACTGGTTAGCCTTATAGACCAGATTATGGTAACATGCACCTTTAATCTTAGTAGCCATAATGATACACACCTTTAATTCCAGTAGACACACTAGTTGCCATAGAAACTGGGTAGTGCATGTCTTTAATGATGGTTGTGCATGCCTTTAATTCCAGTCCTAGAGAGGAATATAAGGTTGGGGAAGACAGCTCTCAGATGCAGTCTCCTGAGATTCCAGGAGGCAGGATTGCCGTTTCAGACTGAGGTTGAGGTAAGAGCCAATGCCTGGCTGTTTTGTTTTTCATATCTTCAGTTTGAACCCCAATTTCTAACTCTGAGCTTTTATTAATCATGCTTCAGGCCGGCTCTGGTGGTGCAGGCCGGTAGGATTTCCTGAAGGAGGCAGAGGCAGGTGGATCTGGAGTTCGAGGCCAGCCTGGGCTACACATTTTGCCGGGCGATGGTGGCGCACGCCTTTAATCCCAGCACTCGGGAGGCAGAGGCAGGCGGATCTCTGTGAGTTCAAGACCAGTCTGGTCTACAGAGCTAGTTCCAGGACAGGCTCCAAAGCCACAGAGAAACCCTGTCTCGAAAAACAAAAACAAAAAAACAAACAAAAAAGCAAACAAAAAAAATCATGCTTCAGCTGTGTATATTTTCTTCTTGAATATATATATATATATATATCAAACACCAAACACTATGTGTATGTGTGTAGGGAAATCTGAAGGGTTGAGGCCAGGGACACCAACCCCAACTTTTGTGTCCTCAATTTAGCATGAAGGTGCATATTCACTAGGACACTGGGAATACCGTGACGAGATTTTTAACCTGACAATTCGCTTGTGATGTACCTCTATGCAGAGAATGGACAGGAAGTTATCTATAAGCCATAACTTCAAAGATGTGGTTGCATCTGGCAGGCTCTGGACAAGAAACCATCTGAGATTTCAAGTATACACCCTTGCATTGAGTTTCTATGCTCATTGCTTTTAAAGAAAGAGACGAACTGAAATCTAAGTAAATGATCAGACACAAAATGACTGCTGGAGTAGTAGTGAGCTGTGGAAGAAGACAAGCAGCCATAAAGACTTCTCTGCTGTTTAAAACATCACCACCTGTCCTTTGAAAAAGAAAAAAGCTCGCCAACACTTTAGGCACCCACCACAACTACCTTCCTGAGAAAGTGCCATCTTTTGTAAGTGCTTACATCAAATAGTGGTTAGGTTTTGTGTGTCTGTGCACAGATCTTTGTTTTTGTTGTTGTTTTTGTTTTGCTTTATACTCCTGACTTCCTTGGGGACTGATATCTTGAGCTATTGGTAACTGGTTGCTATAGCAACTATCACCATGTGAAATCTCTCCTAATAGTATGCCTCCCTCCCTCCAACAATATCTGAATGTTGTTTCTTAATCTTTCCATTATTTTAACTTGAATGGATATAATTCTCATTTGTTAAACTGGCTTTTCTCAAATTTAATGGACATTCTTAGTCACTGGATTGTTTTGTTTAATGTAGGAAGGCCCCAGGCCCACTTAGGTACCATTAATTTTATTTTAGAAGATACATGTGAATCATAGCACTGAAAACAAAATTTTAAAAGGACTAATATTTTTATTTTGATTTTATCATTTTAATTTTGTTTATGAACAGTTTGTTACAGGACTTAAAACAGGCATTTAAAATCTATCACAAATATCTATGCATCTTCTATAGCAAAGAGGTAAACCTACATGAACACAATTAACACACACAAGAAAGTTACTACACCAGTACTACACTCTAATGAAGCCATCACCAGAAGTGGGGGCTTGGAAAAGTCCTGTAATGATCATTCTAATGTCCTTTCTGTAGCTGTTATCATACAATGGCAGCATGAGACCTTTCGCACTGACCTGGATCTGGCTTCCTTTGATGGAGGAAGGTCATTGGTTAATTATAATAAAGAAACTGCTTGGCCTCATAGGTTAAAACATAGGTGGGAGGAGTAAACAGAACAGAATGCTGGGAGGAAGAGGAAGTGAGGTAAGACGCCTCAGACAGACTCCATAGCTCCTCTCAGAGACATCACGCAGCTCCTCTCAGGGCAGACACGATCGATGAAGCTCCGACCCAGGATGGATGTAGGCTAGAATCTTCCTGGTAAGCGCACCTAGGGGTGCTACATACCTTATTAGAAATGGGCTAGTCCAGGTGAGAGAGTTAGCCAAGAAGAGGCTAGATATAATGGGCCAAGCAGTGCTTAAAAGAATACAGTGTCCGTGTAATTATTTCGGGGCATAAGCTAGCAGGCGGCCGGGGTGCTGGGGATGCAGCCTCGCCGCTCCAATTACAACATTCCTTCTTTCTCTGCTTTACCTGGAATGGGTCCATCAGACAGAGTTGAGAACATGCTTCTTACATTCATTCTCAGCTGATCAGCTTCCATAGATAGACACCCTCTAACGTCCTCAAAGTTCTTTCAAGCTGAATTATGGATTAATATTCATAAATTTACACTCATGCCTATTTACTACCTCTTGTTAGAGAAAGTTCTTATGTTTTAAAAATGTCTTAACACTTGCACTTGCGTTTCTCCCACACACATCAGAGGGCCACCTACTATGGTGATTTGATAAGACTTTTGTGTCAAGTAGCTAAAAATTAAATCAAGCCTTGACACTGTGAAACCTTGGGCAACTGACTTCCTGGCAGGAGAAATGTGGACAATAGTAGTGCTTTCCTTATAGAATTACAAAGAGCAAGTAAGTTAACACACATTAATCGCTTACAATCGATGCACTCATTTATGTTAACAATCTATTGAGCTTTGCTTTGTGTTGGGTCCATTCCTGACATACTAAAATTAGCCCAGTGCAGAAGGGCCCAGCCTCTCCTGTCTAATTCTCCTCAGCTCTCAGCTCTCCATTACTGTTCATGAAGTGCAGAGGCCAGATGAAATGAACCCTGAAGTCGTCATCTATTTTTCTGGAATAAATACATTCCAAGGAACATCACTGGTGGAAAGCAACAATAAAATCATGCGAAAAGTTTGAGTAAACTCATATAGATTAGCAGATCACAGTCTATAGATGAACAAGTTCTATTTCCCCCACTGAGCCCAAGAGTCCCCTCCACAAAGGCTCCAGCAAAGGCTCTAGAGATGTTTATAGTATGTTTGAATTGAGACTACCTCCAAAGAGTGTTAACTCTTCAGTTGTATTTATCCGAGAGACTTAGTTCTTTTCAGAATTTACTTATCTTAGAGACTTTTTGTTGATCGGATCAATTTGCACTTATAAGAGCCTTTTTTCTTTTCTTTCTTAAAGTATGTTTTTAATTGAGATGGAATTGTTTTACACTCCACCCCTTTCCCACCTCCAGCCCCTTGCAGTTCCTTTCTTTGAACCCCTCCCATGTCACACCTACCCTCAAGCTGGTAGCTTATTTCTTGACTGATTACTGTTGTTTATACTATGTATGTGTATACACAAATACACATACACAATCCGATGAGTCTGTTTTTATTGTCCATGTGTATAATATTTCAAGGCTGACCACTCTGTATTGGACAACCAACAACAAGTCTCATCCCTGGGAGAGACTAATTCTCATTCTCCCAGCAGTTCTTAGTTGCCCAGAGCTCTCTGGGTGTGAGAGCCTGTGGAATTTCATCCTTCCATAGTAACACTCCCGTTGGTATTACCATTCTTTCCGTCTTGTTTATGCAGCCATTTCTAGGAGCTGCTGTTTCATAGCAGAAGGCCTTCTAGCTCTTACACTCTTTCTAACCCTCTTCCTCCATGTTCTCGGGCCACAGATGAGGAGCTGTGATGTAAACGTACCCAGTGGGGCTGGGTACCCACATTGTTGACTCGGCACTGTGTTCACCTATGGTTTCTGGGAGGGCCTCCATCTGCTGTAAAGAGAGGCTTCTTGGATGAAGGGTGGTAGCTATGCTTATTTGTGTGTGGAAGGATAAGATTTAGAATGTAGTAAGGGATCACGCTGGTCTAACGAAGGGGTAGTAGTAGGTTCGTTTCTAGCTCACTAGCCTAGGAAGCTGGGTAGGTTTCCAGTACCATGCATGACTACCCTCTTGTTGAGGGGCTTAAGTCCAATGGGCAGCTGTGGTTATCACTAACAGGTGAGTGCCAGTTACAGAACCTTTCTGTACATCTTGTCATGCACACTTTGTCATATTGGTGATTTCATTGTCCATAGGTGCCGCAGCTGGGCAGGACTGTTTCATCGCCTTCCCTTTCCCAGTTGCATAGCAGTTTCTAGCAACATTGAAGCTAGACCAGGAATAAGGCTTTTAGCTCAGATATAGTCAAGTCATCTGAGTTTTTTTTATTCATATATATATATATATGGAAAACTTCAACAGATAAAACTGAAAATGCCTCATTCTGGCATGAATAAATTACACCATCTTTTATCAAGGCCAGCATAGTACTTATATGATGAGAAGAAATAGAGTTTCAGCCTCATGAAGAGGCCGGATAGGCTACGTTAACTAGTGACGTCAGCCAGAGATAATGTTGAAGAGTGAAGACTAAGGTAGGCTGTGGCTGCACACTATCCAGCATGGCGGCCGCTAGCACCACATGACCACTTAAGTTAGTAAATGTTGTATAAAATTATATTTCCTTCCTCAATAGCACTAGCTATACCTAGGTAACAGAGGACCCTAAGGGAGACACCTAGGAAGGGGAAAAAAAGACAAAATCTCTTGAGTAAATTAGTAGTGTGGAGGTCAAGGGGAAGGGTTGGAGGGGAGAAGGAAGGAGGAAAGAGGAGTGGGGAAATGTATAGCACATGCCTATTCAAACAATTAAAATGAGAAGGATATCTATATCTATCTATCATCTATCTATCATCTATCTATCTATCTATCTATCTATCTATCTATCTATCTATCAATCTATCATCTATCTATCTATCTATCTATCATCTATCTATTATCTATCTATCATCTATCTATCTATCTATCTATCTATCTATCATCTATCTATCTATCATCTATCTATCTAGGTATCTATCTATCTATCATCTATCTATCATCTATCTATCATCTATCTATCATCTATCTATCTATCTATCTATCTATCTATCTATCTATCTATCTATCATCTACCTATCTATCTATCATCTATCTATCATCTATCTATTATCTATCTATCAATCTATCTATCTATCATCTATCTATCTATCTATCTATCCATCATCTATCTATCTATCTATCTATCTATCTATCTATCTATCTATCTATCTATCTAGGTATCTATCATTATTTATCTATCATGTATCTATCTATCTATCTATCTATCTATCTATCTATCTATCTATCTAGGTATCTATCTAGGTATCTATCTAGGTATCTATCTATCATCTATCTATCTATCTATCTATCATCTATCTATCTATCTATCTATCTATCTATCATCTATCTATCTATCTATCTATCTATCTATCTATCATCTATCTATCTATCATCTATCTATCTATCTATCTATCTATCTATCTAGGTATCTATCTATCATCTATCTATCTATCTATCTAGGTATCTATCTATATAAAAGTCTCTGGCAAAATCAGAATTTTCTGTAAGTTTCTCATGTATCAACCCCTTTCTTGACCTGAGCTTGGTGACAGCCTTGCTCTCAAGAGAGGTATGGCTGTCTAGCTGTCTGCTGAGACGTTTTGAAGGAATGGCAATGTTCTCGAACTGTAATGTCCAAGTAGGAAAACACGACCACGTTTGGTCACTGAGCACTTGAGGAAGGAAACATCCGAGTCTTGTATCCAGAGTCTGCAGAAGCTTTAGCAATAGAGCACCACCCTCAACTCCTGAGTGGCACCCGAGGCCTGCATCAATAGTCTGTGCTGCTTTGGGAGTCACTTAAACTATACTGGGCAACCACTTGAAAGTTGGCATCGTGTGTGTTGCAGTTTTGTTAGACTGTGGTTCTTGTGGGTATCATTGTCAGGTCAAGTGGCACAACTTCCTTTAGGATATAAACATGTGTGTACATGCATTCAAATGTACTATGTATAATTTTAGGTAAATATTAAATAACATGATTCCTTGAGGTTCTGTCAAACAACCTTAGTGTTATTTGTCCCTCTTGCCTCCTCTCTCTTTATTGACCTCTCTTCCTTCTTTCACGTTTTTTTTTCAAACATCATATCATCATCTGTATCTTGCTGTTCCCTTCTCAAGCCCAAGCCCCACCACCCCATTCTCCTCTGGTCCCTTTAGGTTTTCCTGATTTCTGCAGTTACTCCATGCTGTATCTGATGATTTCATCCACAGATGGAAGAGAACATGCAGTATGGTTTTTTTTTTTTTGGTCTGGGTATCAGTTTCCTCATATAACCGTTTGTAGGTCCATCCATTTACCTGTAAATTTAATGACTTCATTTTTCTCTACAGTGGAATGGTATTCCATTGTGTATATGTACCACATTTTCATCTTCCATTCATCTCTTAAAGGGCAGTTAGGCTGTTTACATTTCTTGGGTATTGTGAATAGGTGGCAATGAACACTGCTGAGCAAGGATCTGTGGAGCAGATATGAAATCCCTTGGATGTGTGTCAAGGAGTGGTATGGCTGGGTCATATGGTAGATTTTGTTTTATGAGGCTCTCCATATAGATTGCTAGGGTGGGTGCACCAATTTGTATTCTCACTAACAGTTAGCAATGGTTTATCTTTCTTCAAAAGCTTGTTAGCAAGACACAGTCTCATTCTGTAGCTAAGACTGAGTTCATTACAGTACAGGCTAGCCTCAAGCAACCAGTAATCTCCCCACCTCAGCCTCCCAAGAACTAGGATTACAGGCTATGTGTTTTGTTTTCTTTTTTTCTAGAAAGGGATTTTTTTTTTGTTTTTTCGAGATAGGGTTTTTCTGTAGCTTTTGTGCCTGTCCTAGAACTAGCTCTTGTAGACCAGGCTGGCCCTGAACTCACAGAGATCTGCCTGCCTCTGCCTCCTGAGTGCTGGATTAAAGGTGTGCACCATCACTGCCTGGCTTAGAAAGGAATTTCTAACTGATACCCAGATATGTTTGTTTCCCTTCTGTTTGCTGTGACCAAATATTTGAGAAGAATCAACTTTAGGGAAGAAAGATGATTTTTGAGACTACAGTTTGGGGAGACACAGACCATGATGGCGGGAAAGGCTTTGTGCTGGAAGGCACATGTGGCAGCTGATGGCTCATGTGTTAGTGGACCATGAAACAGAAAGATGAATACTGTTGATATGCTAGCTTTCTTTTCTTCCTCCTTTGTTTAATCTAAGCCCACGGAAAGGTGATGCTGTCATTCAAGATGAATCCTCCTTCCTCAGTTAAGTCTCTATGGAAATGCCCTCACATAAGTGTGCACGCCCAGAAGTGTGTCTCCTAGGTGATCCTAAATCTAGCAAACAGTAGAATAACCACCATGAGTCTACTCTTTGTCTACTTGACATATAACTTCCAAATAATAATGGGGATTTTTTTCTTTTTGATTGCAATAAATAAAAACTTTAAATATACAGGATCTAAGGGGAAGATGTGGATAACAAGTACTCTTCAGTCTGTAGTTAGCTATAATGAAAAAATACTTACATTATATATGTATATATATTAAATTTATTAAATGGTCAGTTTTAGTTCATAGCAACCACACCTGCAGCAAATGCTGTAGGAACTCTTCTTACAGAGCTAGGCCTCTAACCATGTCACCTGTCCTGTGATTACCCCACAAACTCACACACCTTTTTGGTGGGAACAAATAGGTCACAGCCATAGCAATAGGTTTGAAAGGAAGACATAGAAAGACTGGGAAAAGAACCAAGAACTATGTCGTGACTGTTCGGGAGAAATGTATGTATTTTCTAGAGATATTTTTCATCCAAGCCCAGAAGTGCATAATTAAAGTAATATTTCTTCTACTGCATCGAAGTTGAAGAGTAACCTTTGCACATAAAGTAGGATGTAGTCATCAACCCCTTCAGTTTTTCTTAGTTCTGATCCGGTCATTAGAAACCGTTATCCTACAGGCACATTTGTGCCATTTTTCCATAATGTACTATCATCTTACATCAGTCTGCATGGAGCTCATATGCCATTTTCCTGCCCATTCGTATGACCAATTTCTTCTCTCTTACAGTTTATCCTTATTGTTTCAGAATGCCATTACACAGGAACCTTGTGAAATATTTAATTCCAGCAGGTGTGGTTTTTAGATACCTTACCAATGTTCAGTAAGACTGATTTTGGCACTAATACATAGTTATTATACATTTCCATATACAAAAGTCTTGGTTCCTAGGAGCCGGGCGGTGGTGGTGCACGCCTTTAATTTCAGCACTCGGGAGGCAGAGGCAGGTGGATCTCTGTGAGTTCGAGGCCAGCCTGATCTACAAGAGCTAGTTCCAGGACAGGCTTCAAAAGCTACAGAGAAACCCTGTCTCGAAAATCAAAAAAAAAAAAAAAAGTCTTGCTTCCCTCAGTCTCGTCTCTCCTCTCTCCTCTTCCCCCATATCCTCCATAAACAAATACTTATGGAGCACTTTTAACACACCAAAAACTGTTCTAGATGCTCAAGATACAGTAGTGAACCAAACAGATAATGGTCTCTGACCTCATGGAGTTTTCATGTTACTGGGGACAGTCACTAGAAAACAAGTGTGTTGCTGAATGATAGCAGTTTCCATGTTCACTCGTTTTAATGCTTTGAGTTGTTACTCAATGACACAGCATTATCCCTCAAATTCACTACACGTGTCTTAATTAGAATGGAAGCATTTTCTCACACTCTGTGTTTTGTCTGAAAGAAGATGAATTATCAAAAAAGTTCATTCTCTTTCAGGAGAAACGTGTTTAAGATATAGTTTGTTCATTTAATAAATAATTGTGAGGTGTGTACAAAATATAAAAGGAATTTATACCCTTTTCTCTTAATCACTTTAAAATTAAATTTAATAAAGTAGATAAACAGTCAGGTAACATTAGTAGCCGAATAATATAGACTGACTAATAACACAGTCTATGCCACCACTGCCTGTCAGTTCTATAACTATTATAAAAATGATTGACATGTACAATCTAGCTAGGTAAATGTTATGGTGTATATATAATATATGATATAGTGTCATCCCGAGAGGCCTGCCATTGCTGGCCACTGATGTATCTTGTAGTTCCTTGACTCCCCTTTGCCCAGACCCGAGGTAGCTCCTATATGTGTATAGACATCTCAGAGAGCTTTCTGATGGAATTGTGGGTTTAGACTGAATTTCTGAGACTCTTACTGTCTGAGAGAGACATCTTACTCTCTATGATGTTTAAGTCCCTTTATCGACCGAGAAAATATTTACTGTGACCCACCTTCCTTTGAACAAATATATACTGAGATCTACCTCGGTGAAAATGGAAATGTTAAAAAAGCTTACCTCTGCTCTTGAGCGACTAAGCTAAGTGAAAGATTGTTTTCAAAAGACCACAGCTAGTATTATTCCATTTATATAAAATGTCTAGAGTCTTTCAGATGGTTACTGGCTGTCTAAGGTTGAATAAAGAAGGAAGATAGACAAGCACTAGTAATGGTACATGTCTTCCCTTAGAAGATGATAAAATAATTCAAGTTAGTAGTGATTGCACAGTTCTGTACGTATTACCTTTTCTTCTTCAAAGCAGGGTTTTTCTATGTAAAAGCTCTGTATGTTCTGGAACTCACTTTGTAGACCAGGTTGGCCTTGAACTCCTGAAATTCACCTGCCTCTGCCTCTCAAGAGCTTGGATTGAAGGACTGTGCCAACACCACCTGAGCAGCTCTGTAAAATTATAAAAAAGATCAAAATATACAACGTAAATACACCCTTTTACCAATATACCAATGTTATGATCTGTTTGCATCAATAAAATCACTATTTTAAACAAAAAGGTTCTTAAAGAAAAGAGAAAAAAATAGTTTGGTGTGCCATCAGGTGGGGGAGAAGTGATGTGCAGAAGCCCAGGCTATCCCCTGCTGGCATGCTGTAGGAGCGCTTCCATAGATGCCCTCTGCTTGTTCGTGCGCTTGCTGGGCTTTGCACATCTTGTCTTCTGTCCCATCTACTAAGTGTTTATTCCTTCCACGAGGAATATTGGGCATCTTGAGCTCATCCTGAGCCAAGTTTCTATGAATTCATTCTTTTGTCCTCTTTCATGATGGTAATGGCTGCCCTCTTTTCCAATGAACCCTGTATGTATCGCCAACAGGGCATTATGGGTATGTCTCATTGCTTGACTGAAGCCCTCAAGGACCAAAGAGGATAGAAGGTGTGATATCACATCCGACAAAAGGACAGGACCCATGGATAACAATGAACACAATGATTTGTCAAAATTAAAACTGCTGTTAATATACATTATCATATTTTACAGTTGTATATTACCTTATAGTTTAGAAGGCACCTCCAAACACATACTCCTGGGAGCCTATGTTGCAGGCAGAACCCATATGATGATGCTGAAAACAATTGCCAGCCCTGCTCAGGCATTTTATTGCATGACTGATATCCCAACTCTGCCAGTGCCTGGCAAATTATGACCCGTGAACCAAATCCAAAATTGAATCTCTCAATAAAAAAAAATGCCAAATCCAAAACACCCCAAAATTGGAACATACAAACACTCTGGGACACTCTAAAAGATCAAACCTGTAAATAATAGGTATAAAAAGAAGAGGCCAAGGTCAAAGGCACAAAAAATATTTTCAACAAAATTATACATGAAGACTTCCCTAATCTAAGAAAAGAGAGATCTATATAGATCCAAGAGGCAGAAAGGACATCAAATTAGGATCAGAAAAGAAACTGGCTCTGTCTTATAGTCAAACACTAAATGTATGAACCAAAGGAGCTAGAGAAAGATCAACTCACATACAAGTGCAGGCCCAAAAGAATAACAATAGATTTTTCCACTGGAGACCATGAAAGCCAGAAGAGATTGATCCAATATTCTGTACTCAGCAAAACTATCAGTCACAGTTGAAGAAGAAAACCTTGCTGTAATAAAATGGATTTAAGGAATTTATGACCACTAAGCAAGCTCTACAGAAGACACAGAAAGGAATACATAGTTCTGAGAAGGTTAGAAAGGCCCAAGACAGTATGAGCAACAAATAATTCTAGAACACTAAATCAAAGAGGTCTGATAGACCACCATAAAAATAACATAACAACAGGAATCAATACACATTTTACAAAAATAATTATTAATATTGGTGATTTCAGCATTCCAATTAAGAGACACAGACTAGATTGACTCTGAAAACAGGAATATATGATTCACGAGGATAATAAATCAATGCTGTTACCATGAGAAAAGGACAGTTATTGCAGGTGTGGGCTCTTCATGAAGGAATGAGTCTGGCCTGCCTCCCCTCCCCTACTTCTCCTCTCCCTCCTTTTACTCTTCTACACTTCTGACTTGAGATGATATAGCCTCGCCCACAGCCTTTTTTTGGACTTCCAGCCGTCAAACTAAGCTTGACAAGTTCTGCTTATTAGAAATAATTCCATCATGGCAGCAAAAATAAAATTAAAATGAAGAAAACAAAACAGTAATAAGAAAGCTGTCTAGGAATCTTGAAATGATATTTTCTTTTCCTTCAATGGTAATAAGCAGAGACGGAATCTTGAAATGATATTTTCTTTTCCTTCAATGGTAATAAGCAGAGACAATAAATGAGTAATAAGTAAATATAAGTAGAGAGATCTATCAGGTATTCTTGAAAATAATGTTTGTGGCATCTTAAGAATTGATTAGCTTGGAGCTGCAAATTTTTACTTGCTGACAGAGTCTTTGTTTTATTTTAGAATAACTTAAAGCCTTTGTTCAATTTTTTTCATACTAGAAGGACAGATTAAAAGTCATCAAAAAAGATTATGGGATGGCCTGAGTGTAAATTTGTACAGAAGGAACCTCTCAGATAAGTAGAATATGTATCTAGGGGCTGCTTGTACATTCTCAGTTCCAGGGATTTTTAAATACCACCCTCATAGCTTTTCAGAACTTGCAAGATGCTTCTATGAAAAACAATGCATAGCTGTACAAAGCCAAAATGAAATTATTAATCAGACACCATTGAATAAATATGCCATTGAAAGAACAACACTAGAAAGTATGCTAGTGAATTAATTTGTGTATGAGAGCTTATAATTAGGAGTACAAGAAATTTAAATTTTCTTCCTTCTAAAACATAGTTTCTGTATATTCCTGAATGTGGCCTGTCTTCTCTAGTACTCTTGCAGCCTGTGCTCCCTGGGGCCCAGGTAGAGATCCTGAACACTCCCAGGTAGATATTAGTCACAAAACACCTCCAGAGTAAACAAGGGACACAACGAGTTGCAAAGACAAGTAGTAGTTCATTGCTGACCATGTTTCTGGAGAAGTAAGTTAGTGAGGTTGAAGATGGCTTCTTCCCAAGGGAGTCTGCCATGGAGTCTGGTCCACAGTTCCATCTCAGACAGTCTGATATCTTTATTGAGCTTGCTGATGTTCTCTTATCTTTATGAGAGAAAGAAATATGCCTGTCTTTTGTAAAGGCCTTTGGAATCAACTCCCAGAGGGAAACTGGGCTCTCCTAATAAACTCACCAGAACATAAAAGGTCATAGAGGAAAGCAGTAAAACTAATGTGCTAATCCGGCCAATAAATGCCCAACGGAGGCCCTAAATCAAAAAGAGGCAGAGAAGAATACCTCATTTCAGAGCCTTGAGACACAGTGATGAGAGAACACTTCTTGGCCTTGAATCACTTGGGAGACAATAATAATTGATCCAGGAAAGGTCAAGAAACACCAGAGGCGCTTTCTAAACAGGGGCACCATTTTCCTTCCAGTGTTCAGCAGCGCTAATGAGACTATCCTCAGCCAAGCGTCTTGGAAGCTTTGCCTTTCTCCTTCGAGGTACACGATGAACGCCAATACTGACTCCTACGCTCTCAGTTCTCCATTCGAGCTCTCTAGTTGTGTATCTAGTCCTGTGTGAAATTCGAAAGCAGATGAAGGCTTTCTTTGTCAAAATTCCCATCAGCATCGAATCTTTTCGATGCCGTAATCAGCAAAATGCAGGCCACGAGTGCGGTAAAACACCAATTCACACCCCTTCATTAGCCACACAATGAATTCGTGTTCAGATGCTAGAGGTGTGGCATTCTCAACGCAAGTGCCTAACATTTATAAAGGGATAGATTTCAAAAGATGAGATTCTTGCCTTGGTGAGGACCACACAGAATACAAGAACTTTAGGGTCCGTGCCCATCACAACATACATGATGGTCAATTTAATGCTTCAACTTGATTGGGTGTTCGGTATCCTACTCAACAGTATTTCGGGGAATGTTTACGAAGGTGCTTCAGTATAGGGTTTAAGTTTGAGTTGGTGAGGGAGAATGTGTGTCGTCCCGATTTCAGCTTCATGCTGGTCCTTCTGTCATCCTCTGACTATCATTTATACCATGGGCCCTTCTGCTTCCCAGGTTTTCCAACTTAGACTGAGCTATACTACTGTCTTCCTTGGTCCTCCAATCTACAGACATCGTATCATCATAACATTGGGTGTGTGTGTGTGTGTGTGTGTGTGTGTGTGTGTGTGTGTGCATGCCCGTGTGTGTGTGAACCATGATCTCAGTGGGGAAGGGGTTTGCTCTACCTCCCCTCCAGTAGGCACTGAATTTCAGCATCTTTCCAGGTGAGAAGGGAGGGGAAACCCCAGGAAGATGACAGCAGTGGAGAGACATGACTCCCTTTTGTGGCTGCCTCCCCTTAGCCTTCTCTCAAGTAGGCTATTACAAGCAAATAGGACCCAGTGGGGTTTGGAAACCTCTTGGCAGAATCACCAACTTGCAACAACCTCTCACTCTAGCCATGGGATACTTCCATAATGTGAGTAATTTGTCAGGCTCAGCAATAAGTCGGTGCCATGGCAACAGGATGGGAGGAATGAAGAGGATATTTTTCTAGAGACAAAAAAAAAACTTACAATAATAGCCAAATACCTAAATTATCCTTGAAAGGATCCCATTTTAAAAAGGATAGCCCTAAGAGATCTCTGGAGAGCAATCAGGAAAATTTAGTTGGAATATACCAAAGTATTAGCAAAATCAGGTATTTGGATCAGTTTTCTTACATGAGATCATTGTGTTATCTCTATGTAGAATAGGCTTATTTGTGGTGCATACAGGAGGTACTTGTCCCCAGAAATGCTGTAGCTCATTCTAAGAAGCTGGAAAAGTTCACTGGCCCATTCTTTCACAGTTGTAGAAACAAGCACACACTATCAAGGTGTTGAAAGGCGCTCCTTTCTGTGCCTCTGAAGGAAAGAACATGCTTGCTTGGTCCAGCTTCTGCTGTCTCCACACAATTCTTGGCTTATGGCTGATAACTCCCTTCTATGGACTCCATCTTCACACTGTATTCTTCTCTTCCATGGATGCTGAACCTTTATCTGCCTTTCTCATGTAAGGACACTTGTCATTGGATGTTGGGCCCAGAAAGATAATTCATGATGGTCTCTGCATCTCAGGATCCTTAAGGAAATTATACAGGTAGAGAGTTTTTCTTCACATAAGGTAAGATTCCATCTTTTGACAAATAGTATTGCTCATAGACTCAGGGGCCTAGGGTGTGGATGTACCTTCTTGGGATCAGCACCCCCCCCC
The DNA here is from genome assembly GCA_025134845.1 of Neodon shergylaensis. NCBI lineage: Eukaryota > Metazoa > Chordata > Mammalia > Rodentia > Cricetidae > Neodon > Neodon shergylaensis. The sequence goes on from JABTXL010008822.1 coordinate 4,225,108, forward strand.
CATAGCAATGCAGTAGTATCTGACATAAAGACATCTGAAATTTACTTGAAGGTGACTCAATAAAAATGAATATGGATGAAAAAGGACAAAAGCTATTGGTTGAAGATGATAGATAATAGGTAAGTGTGTAGAAGTCCATTGTAGTATACTAAATTTTTTTTTTTGCTTAAAATTTTCTTAATGAACCAGTTTTGATTCCTTCATTTTGTCATGAGATCCTCACTCAAAGGGGTTTGTTCTCTGGGGACAGTGGCCTGAACTGACATATTGGCCTGTTTGGGGGCAAATGAAAAGTTCATTCAGTTGCTGAGAATTAGATGCAATGGTGCATATAAGTGCCCAGCACATCCCATTAAATAAGCCCACATATCGACTCCAGGGCTTCCTAGATGGGCCTTCTAGAGTCTGCCCCTCCAGTAGTTTACCCTTAGCTGAGAGAAACACAGAGGAAGAAGCCCCAGGAGGTCTGCCCTTCCCTCTAAGTGTGTGCGTGTGTGTGCGTGTGTGTGCATGTGTGTGCATGTATGTGTATATGTGTGTATGTAAGGTATGTAGGACAGGCAGAATATAATGTACTTGTACAGGGCATAAGACAGGCTTAGAGCAGAGAATGAGGCAGTGACTGATGAGACAGGAAAATTCTGGGCAAAGAGCAATCTGCACCGACAGCTTTTAGGCAATTCCTTGCCAAGCTGTGGCTCAACACCCACTTCTCAGTCACAGTGCTGAAGGAAGAAACACAACTAAAACCCATCACATCTGGAAACCAGCTTCAGTGGTAAGCGACGGGGACTCAGCCGAAGCAGAAATGGATTCATCAGGCTTCTCTGTACGAAAACTCTTCCTTAAGAGACAACCCTGTGCCTTGTGAGGAGCTTGCTGTTTTTGGAGAGCTGGAGGAGTTTGGTGTTCGGAGATGGGGTGATCTTGCCATCCTGGGGAACACCATTGTTCCCACAGAGCAGAGCTGACTTGCTCAGCGGGAGCATCCTGGCTGCTGCCTCCTCCGCCCACCCCGCAAGGTGTCAAAGCCTCTCTGAGGAGCTCACAGTTCATCCTCAGAGTTGTCACTTCATTGTCAGATGAAGGACATGAAGGCTTTGCCTCCCACTTATCTCCTGCAGTCACCAAACATGTGCAGGAGCAAAAAGGAAGAGGAGTAACAGACATTTAAAGATAAAGCCAGCCAGAGCCAGAGGCACACAGTGACATCCCCTCAGGAGCATGTGACCGGCTCCCTGGAAAGACCTGGGTGCTTTTGGGGAACAGCATTTTAGAGTCATCCCTCCACATTGTCACTTTGTGATCACAACTAGATGAATTAAAACGATAAGTGATAATAAAATTACCAACTCCATCATTTAAGGTGGAAACCGCAAGGCTACAGAAGTGCAATAAAACTTTAAGGTGGCGAATTATCTGCAGATGAACTCGCCCCAAGGCTGTTTTTACAGGTTCTAGGGTGATCTCAAACTCTGAATCAGAGGGTACTGTGCCAGTTCTTAAACTTGGCCATACCTTGGGCTTTTTATTTGTTGTGCTTACTAATTTGCGTGAGTCATTTCTAATATCCACCGAAGTTTGAGAAACATCGAGATAGACATTACTGATTGTTTTCAAAGTCACAGACAGCCAGACTTGAAATGCTTCATTGACTGATGCTATTTGTCAAATGGTGGAACTCCCTACAGTACTTTACATAATGACACTGCCCACGATTCACTCCTGGTAGTTCGTATTTAATTAAAGGACCCAGGCAGAGCAGTATTTCAGAGAAAGAAAGGAAGGAAGGAGGGAGGAAGAAAGGGAGGGAAGGAAGGAGAAGCTTGGTTTACACAGGCTATTTTCCCATGCCCATCTGGTGCAGAAGGAGCAGGACAAGCTGCCTACAGCACGCCCACCAGCAAGGCAACCTTTCATCTTATACAGAAGCATGTTTTCTGAGAGCTTGAATGGACAGAAAGCTAGACAACTCATTATACTTAGTTAAAACCTGACACCCTAAAATTAAATGGGTAATAGAGTTGGACACATCATCTGTAGACATAAAAATAAAATCAAGTCAAGGGAAATAAAAGCATGGAAACAAAATTTTTCTGACAATGAAAAGAGAGAACAAAGTATCAAATAATAAAGCTTCTAGACACATGAACATATTTAAAAAAAAAAAAACAAGCCCTGACACGGTGCTTATAGTTGGCTTTACATTACAAATTGAAAATGATAAAACGCTTCGGAGTTGTTCTGAGGAACAGGTCTACAGCCCCAGAGCCGAAGTGAAACGGGCATTTTGTGTCTGACAAGTGACTAAGAACCTTGTGACGATCTGTGAGAGGGCGAGGAACACAGAGAGACAGGCAGAAAAGGTGAGTCTGTAAGGTCACTGACCCTTACAGATCTGCATCTAAGTGTGCCTGGCGACTTCATGGATCCCCCACAGAAGAGATGTAATTCTACCCTCGTCTGGATGGAGCGAATCCTTTCAGCCCTTGCTGAAGAACCTTGCGGAAAGGCGAGGTCAGCAGCTGAAGTCTTTAGCCCACTTTTTCGGAGTCAGACAGAGGAAGAATTTTGAATCATCTTTGCTTCCACACATCTTAGCCACCCCACCCACACCCCCGCAGGGAATCCTTGCCTCAGATATAATGAGGTGCCTCCCCTTCTTTCTGCCGAGTCATGTAGAATCCTATCCTGTCCATATTGTAGCATGCAGTGGTAGGTAGACTGCAGCTTGAGCCATGGGCTCTAGAGTGATGTTTCCAAACCCACTGCCCTGACAGGCACTGTGTAAAGCAGTCTCCACCCAACCTCAGGTCTAAAGTCTCCGTCTTGTGACCTTGGTTCACTAACCACATTTCTTTTTTTTTTTTTTTATTAAAAATTTCTGCCTCCTCCCCACCTCCCATTTTCCTTCCCCTCCTCCTACTCCTCTCCCCCTCCCTCTCCAGTCCAAAGAGCAGTCAGGGTTCCCTGCACTGTGGGAAGTCCAAGGTCTTCCCCCTTCCATCCAGGTCTAGGAAGGTGAGCATCCCAACAGGCTAGGTTCCCACAAAGCCAGTACATGCAGTAGGATCAAAACCCAGTGCCATTGTCCTTGGCTTTTCATCAGCCCTCATTGTTCGCCATGTTCAGAGAGTTCGGTTTGATCCCATGCTCCATCAGTCCCAGTCCAGCTGGCTTTGGTGAGCTCCCAATCGATCAGCCACACTATCTCAGCGGGTGGGTGCACCCCTCATGGTCCTGACTTCCTTGCTCATGTTCTGCCTCCTTCTGCTCCTCATTTGGACCTTGGGAGCTCAGTCCAGTGCTCCAATGTGGGTCTCTGTCTCTATCTCCATCCATCGCCAGATGAAGTTTCTATGGTGATATGCAAGATATTCATCAGTATGGCTATAGGATAGGGGCCATTTCAGGCTCCCTCTCCTCAGCTGCCCAAAGAACCAGCTGGGGACATCTCCCTGGACACCTGGGAACCCCTCTAGAGTCAAGTCTCTTGCCAACCCTAAAATGGCTCCCTTAATTAAGATATATACTTCCCTGCTCCCATATCCACCCTTCCTTTATCCCAACCATCCCATTCCCCCAAGCTCTCCCCATCCTCCCCTTCTCACTTTTCTCTCCCCATTTCCCCTTACCCCCATCCCACCCCACCCCAAGTTCCCAATTTTTGCCTGGCAATCTTGTCTACTTCCAATATCCAGGAGAATAACTTTATGTTTTTCTTTGGGTTCACCTTCTTATTTAGCTTCTCTAGGATCACGAATTATAGGCTCAGTTCTTTAAACTAATGAGAGCTAACTTTTCCCTAATTGGACTCAGACAAGTGACACAAACACTAGACCCTTGATCCAGAAGGAATCTAGGGCTGTTATGCAAACAGCTGGTCATGGGTTCATTTGGTGATGGAGACACACAGGGTGTGGCGATCCCCAAGTCTGTATGCAACATACTCTCTAACTGATGTGCAGGAATTCTCAAGAGAAAAGGAAGGGGTACTTCTTGGGTTTCCCCCACTTCTAACTGCACTGAAGAACTCAGTGTAACCACAAATTGGTCACCATGTCCTAAAATTTTTTCCCACGAGCTTACTCAATAAAGGGCAATTTCTTCCTTAACCACTCTGGTGATATTGCTCTTGATGACCCAATTGCTATGACCCTGTGTCAAGTTCTTTCATTTTAGAGTTGTACTCTGTAGTTCTGATGAATAGCCTGAAGTTCCAGGGTCTCAGGACTTCCACTTTGGGATTCACTAAGGATAGCACCTTGCCTACTTTATGCTGCGACTGCTGGCAAATCTCATAATACATAACCAAATTCCAAGGCTACCACCTGGAGCATAAATACATACAGATCTGATGGCTATTTTCCAAATGACACGAATCATTCTTAAAAACAAATAAACTGATTAAAAAGAGAGTCCAAGGTCTTTACAAATTCCTTACCAGATATGCAAAAGCAGCATGTGGACAGATGTGCACATCATGCCGCCATCAGGGAAATGCAAGCTAAAATAAAGAAGAAATGAGATCCCAGCACCTAATTGACAGAATGACCAAACTCTACAACTCTGACAACACTAAATGCTGACAAGGACAAAGATCAACAAACTCTATTACTGATTAAATGAACACAAAGTGCCTAATAATAAGCCTACTTTTGAAGACTGATCATATTTTTATAGAAAGTGAAACACTTTTTTGATAGGACTTAGCAATAAAGAGTCTCTGGGTGTCAATACCATATGTATATATATATATATGCTCACACAGAACCTGCTTGTAGATGTTTATTTTAACTCTGTGCAACTCCAAGTATTTAGAAGCAACCGAAATGTCCCTGAGTTAGTGAATGAGTAATTAAAGTGTTGTAATCCAGAAAATGGAATATTATTCTCTGTTTTTTAAAAAAAAGTGCCTTGAAAAATGTAAATGTATGTCATTAAGTGAAAGAATATAGTTTGGAATGCTGCGTAATATCTGATTCTAATCAGACATTTTGAGAAAGGGAAAACAATGAAACTCAAAGAAAAGCAGTGACTGATTGGCAGGGATCAGGCCAGCAGCAATGGAGGCAGTGAGAGTGCTGTGTGATGTACAATAATAGCCAGCATCGGATGTTGGCTCACGTCCAGACGGACCATGTGCAGCATCGAGAGATCCCGGTCCTGATGTGATCTGCTGATGTTAGGTGCTGATGCTGCCTCCGTGTCGATTTCTCAACTGTAACTAAGGTATCATTCTGGTGGGGGAAGCGGGGCATGGGCAGGCCTGTCTGTCTGACTTTTAATTCTGCTGTAAATAAAAAACTGTTCTGGGGGCAGGGTGGGGAAACAGTCTTTTTTTAAAGTAAATACTGAAAGTAATCTCTTTAGATGTTTGGAAAACCTCACTCACAGCTTCCAAGGCTGGACGTGTTGCTGGTTGCTTGTGTGCACTCTCCCAGGGCTGACCTCTTGGGGGGAGGGAAGGGAAGAGGGATGTGATGGCCATATAATCTCAAAAAGTAAAAAATAGTTTAAAAAACTTCCAAAGCCAGTACTTTTTCAATGAATCCTTTTAAAACATTAAACTGTTAATCATGTTTTCTAATTTTTCTTATATTGGTTAACTCATGTATCCCCCCAAATGGTTTTCATTTTTCAGATTTTGGGGAATTATTTTTGTCTTTATTTTCAAAAATTAATTTGTTTAAAATTTACTATTATATTTTCTTTCCCATTTGCAATGTAGGTGGGCTTATCCTCCTGTATTCCCTTGTTCCGGCCAGCTACAGATGTATTCTGTATTCCTTTGTTTCAGCTAGCTGAAGATGTATTAGGGCTTTTTTTTTTTACCTCAAGAGATTGGTTCTTAGGCTTCTTTATTCTGCTGTCTTTCTCTCTCCCTCTCTCTCTCTATATATATATCTTTCTATATGAATTTTCCTCTCAAATGTCCCTGCTGTACCCTTTCTAGCTTTTTGAGTTGAATGCTTAAATTATTTCAATTTTTTGTTTTTTAATAGTGAAACATGTATTTTTCTCTGGCACAGAATGTGCATTTAAAAAAAAATCTTCTCCAGTGTTTTGTAGGATATTTACTGTGTTTTAAATTCAACAAATACATATGCAAAAGTACTTTCCTTTTCTTCTGCTGTCTAATTAAGAGCAAGCTGCATCTTTTAAAACAAGCACAGTCTTTAGTTTGTTTTCTAGCTCTCCCTGTTTCGCAGCATAAGTTGGAGTTTTAGGCCCAGGTTTCTTTCACAGGCTTACATCACATAGTCTCTGTTTTCAGTAGCGGCTATCAAGATGCTTACAATAAAGCTTCCTTATTCGTTGTTTATTAATTTATTCTCTCATATATTACATCCCTATCGCAGTTTCTCGTCCCTCCTCACCTCCCAGCTCCTCCCCCATCTCCCCGCCCCATTGACTCCTTCTCAGAAAATGGCAGACTGTCAGGGATATCAACTGAACATGACACATCAAGTTGCATTAAGACCAGGAACCACCTCTCCTATTAAGGCTGGAGGAAAGAACCTAGGAGGAAAAGGATCTCCAAAGCACGCAAGTGTCAGAAATAGCCCCACCCCTTCTGTTAGACATCCAAAAGAAAAACCCCAAACTGTGACTCATGCAGAGGGCCTAAGTCAGTCCCATGCAAGCTCTCTGGTTGTTGGTTCAGTCTCAGTGAGCTCCTATGAGTTCAGGCTTGTTGGTTCTGTGGGTTTTCTTGTGGCGTTCATGACCCATCTGACTTCTACAGTCTTTCTCCCCTTCTACTGAAGGATTCACCATCTGCCTTTTGTTTGGCTGTGGGTCTCTGCATCTGTTCCCATCAGCTGTTGATGGAGACTCTCTGGTGGTAATTGCCAGGCCCTCCAACTGGTATGGCTGGATATAGGGAGTATTTCATTTGCTTTTTTTTCCTGAACATATCTGCTTTTAGCCAAGGTTTCTAGGCCTTCTGACCAAGCCTCCTTATTCTTGTTTTGTTTTGCTTTGAGACAGAGTCTTTCTATGTAGCATTGTTTGGCCTGGAATTTGCTATGGAGACAAAGGTGGCCTAGAACTCACAGAGATTTGCCTGCCTCTGCCTCCCAAAGTGCTAGAATTAAAGCCATGAGACACCATGTCTAGCTAAATCTTATTCTTGAGCTGATTTTTTTTTACCTTTATTAAATTTTTAGTAGAGCTTCGAAGATTATTTTTCAAATAAAGCTCATGAGCAAGGTATTTTTAAGCTCCTGGTTATTTCATCATCCGTGTCCATCACGTGAGATAATGGGAACATGCATGGAAACAATGGCCCCCGACAATGCCTAAACCTCAAAACTCGGAATTTCCATTGTCAATATTGTTGGCATTTGTCTCAGTTAGGATTGTATAGATGCGAGGACAAACCACGAGCAAAGCAACCTGGGGAGGAAAGGGTTTATTTCACCCACAGTTCCATGTAGCAGTTCATCGTCAAACGCACTGAGGAGAGAGGCTGATGCAGAGGCCGTGGAGGATGCTGCTTACTGGCTCGCTCCTCAAGCCTTGTTCAGCCTGCTTTTTATAGCACTCAGGACCACCCACCCAGGGTTGGTACCACTCACAACTGGCTGGACCCTCCCCCAATCAATTACTAATTAAGAAAGTTCCCTACAACCTGATTTTATGGAGGCATCTTCTCAATTAAGGTTCCTTCCTGTCCAACAAGTCTAGCTTGTGTCAAGTAGACAAACACTATCCAGCATAGCATTTAAAAACATGACTGTCTATATTTTAGTAGACACACCTCACTATCTATATGTGAACATAGTTACTTATAGATCAACACAGGTCTAGCATATTCTTGCCATTGCAACATGGTTTACTGGACAGCAGCATTTAATCCTTGGGTTCGTGGGAGAGGTTGCCCAAGTTGTCTCTCCGGATTAATGCCGGAAGAACTGAAATAACCAAGCACTTGCGAGCAATTTGCACAACAGGCTCATTTTTACTATTCCACTTCTTTTGATAACAGAGTTATGAGCCTCTAGTTCAGCGACTCTGCTCCACAGGCTAGTATATTCAAGGCCATATAAAGCACAGCATTGTTATTTGTGTTGGGAAAAAAACATCCGAAGCACGGGACACCATTTAACCCAGTCTCTAGAACAGGGGTTCTCAACCGTGGGTGGCAACCTCCCTTTTCTTGTAAAAATGTAGATTTTAATCCTACCTTTGATTCTTACTATTTCTTCTGTTCATCTGTTTTGTACGTGTTGTCTTGTTTGGGTTTTTCCTTGTTAGTACTTTTGCTTGTTTCCTGGAGGCTGTGGTAAGTTGATTTTGCTGAAGCTTTTCAGCAATTACCAGTGGTCCTTTCCAATGCCAAGCAGCCACCGGTTCTTCCAAATCCCTTCAGTGTCTTCATGATCACATTTTCGATGCTCACCCCCATCTCAAAAAAGCTATGATGCAGTAAAACACGTGCACAGATGACGCTCCCTGCATGGGGAGGCTCTCTGGGTAATGAAGGACTGGCTCACTGACAACTGCAAGCTGCTTCTACTTCTTGGTGCCTGCTTGTGAATGACGAAGTTCTCTCTCACCCAGCTGCTGTGAGTCCACTGTCTCAGAGAATCCCAGCAAGGGCTAGAGTAACAATTACATCGTGAGCCCCTTTTATCAGTCAAATTCGGTTTTTACACAAATGTCAAATTTTTATATATGTATTTATTTTTATTGCTGTTTTCTTATTGCAAATGAGTATACATGAATATAATTGGTTAAAAGATACAAGTATGTGTTTTAGGATGCAAATATTGAGAGGATTATAATGAAATATGTTATTCAAGCACTCAAGAGAGAGGCAGAAAAACTCTGTGAGTTCGAAACCAGCCTGGTCTACAAAGCGAGTTCCAGGACAATCCTCAGGACTGTAATACAGAGAAACCCTGCCTTGGGAAAAAAAAAATCAGGGTCTGAAATCAATCTAAACAGCACAATCTGGTATAAATATCAGTTATCAGTGTTGTTCTTATGGGCACTTGTCATTCTAGAAAACACATCCAGAGGGTGTCTAGCCACGATGGCTTCTTTCAGACAGAGATGTGATGGGTACTTAAAAACAGTGCTAGTGTCCTAAATTCCTCATAACAGGTTAGCAAGATCATAACTCGGCTTGGTTGTTAGATTTTATAACAAAAAAGAAAGGAAACAAGAACTTTTACTTTGAAAACTATTGAAGACAAAAGCCATTCCCACAACCTTATCTTATCTTAAATAATGAAAAATAAAAACTTAAAGAATGAAGAAAAATACAACCTGCAGCACCGACATCATCCCCGTAAACACACTGTGATTTTATTTCCTGTCTTTCGAAGGAAATAACAAGCCTATGTTAACACACCACAGACAACCTGGACAGAACTGCAAATGTTTGATCAGGAGAGCAGGAAGCACATGTTCTGCACGCCGCTCCCAAAATAGAAAACCTATTTAGCACTTTGTAAAACACGCTAAATGAAGTTTGCTCTCTCCTGCACATAGAGATTTTACTTCATTTTGTGCCAGCAAAATTTTTGAAAATTGCATGAGGAGAGAGCAATTTTTGGCACTTTGGCTAGGAGTACAAAATGTTAGCAAATGGGGCTGAAAGGATCTTAAGTGTAATGTTGGAATAATATTCACACAACACTGGCTGCATCTTCATTTTTAACCTATTTACATATTCACAGGGAAAATGCTTAGCAGTTATTTGTCTAAAGGGGCCCATTTAAGGGGAAAATGGCATTCACAATTTTTAAACGCATTAGTCAAGAAGGTTGCTGCGAATAACAATTCATAAAGGAAAATATCATTTCAACTATCATATAAGAAGTGGAAGGAAAGGTAGTGGAATTCTGGACATTGGTATTAGCTCTGATAGAGAAAGGGAAAGGAGGGAGAGAGGGAGAAGTGTCCACAGATGGAGTGTTCATGGGGAGAGCCACTAACCTGAGAATGATCGCCAGATTTCCAGAGTTCTAATATGGCTCTTCTAATGTGTGACTCCTTGCCAAGCATAGGACTCTCTCTAGGAAAGAGCCATGATGTCCATCTGCATAAGAGGAATCTGCTCCCATTCACACCAGATTCAGCGTCCATCTTCTGTATCCATGGAACAGCAATAGAAACTGGCTTATCTGTCTAGTTTAGAAAGGGCTTACACCATGTTAGGACTTACACACCAACACTGTACTCATGAAACACTGGACGGACATGTAGGAAGTACAGAGAAGAAACAATTCTGGGTGTGGGTGGCCTTCTCCATAAGAAGATGCTGAGATGGAATTTGAGATCTACACTTGCAAAGAGTATAAACAGAAGTCAAACTGAAAATTTTTGACAGGTCATTTTATTTTCAATGGATCAGGGGAGATCCAAGTTCAGGGCAGGCACAGCAAAGCCTTGGGCTTCCCTATTGAGAACCGAGGCAATGAAATGTATCGGCTTCCAGAGCTCTCACATTGGCCAGCGTGGTTGAGTGTTTGTACTCCTGCCTGGGGACTCACCGAATATCGTAGCTCTTTATCTGCCACAGTTCATTTGTAAGGCTCTTTGAGATTTAGATTAAAGTACTTAATCACGAAAATGAATAAAAATTTCAGTAGAGAAAGCAAAAGTGGAGTTAAAAGTGTGGGCTGCATAGCTTAATAAGAAGCTAGCTCATAAACGCCAGTTCACCAAATTTCAAAAACTATGATGTTTCTGAGCTGTAATAAAATATGCAATAAGCCCAACCACTGTGACTTTAAGACGGCTACTGTGCAATAATAATGAGGACAGCCAATATGGTGGCACAGACATGCTATGTCCTTCCATGCTCATCCCACTTCATCTGTAAGTGGCTAATGCCCATCTGACAGGTCGCCAGTGAGCACACCTGCCCGTCACACGAGATGCCAGTGAGCACACCTGCCCATCTCACAGAACACCAGTGAGCACACCTGCCCGTCTCACGGGACGCCGGTGAGCACACCTGCCCGTCTCACGGGACGCTGGTGAGCACACCTGCCCATCTCACAGAACACCAGTGAGCACACCTGCCCGTCACACGGGATGCCAGTGAGCACACCTGCCCATCTCACAGAACACCAGTGAGCACACCTGCCCATCTCACAGAACACCAGTGAGCACACCTGCCCGTCTCACAGGACACCGGTGAGCACACCTGCCCGTCTCACAGGACACCGGTGAGCACACCTGCCCGTCTCAC
>JABTXL010008822.1:4246648-4285957 GCA_025134845.1 Neodon shergylaensis
CCCCCCCCATGCCTTTGACACTGGGTGTGCATTGTCTCACAGCCACTACAAACCTTACCACTCAAAGAAATCAAAACTGGTTGTGCTGATTTTGATCAAGAAAAGGAAACCCACAGGGGACTAAACCTTAACCTGACCCAGACTCTGTAAGCTGTGACTTCTAATGAAAGAGGGTTTATTTATTTATTTTTTTCTAATTTGCAGAGAGACACCATTCAGTTGATCAGAAGCCCCATGCTGGTGTTCAGCTGCTTTACTGTGGCTGTCTTGAATGACCCACAGCAATGCAGTAACTTCACAGACAGTCTTGGCGAATGTCAATACTTGCCGTGCCATATTGTGCGAGCCCTCCATCAGACAAGAGCAGGGGGGAAGCAAACTTCTGAATCGAAGACCCCAAATCTTCCAGAACTGAGGAAACATGAACTTACAGACACAAGACGTTTGGTATACACTAAGAAGAACTTTATAAAATAAACTCATTCCTGGATACATTTTGGTGAAACAGTAGAATTTAAAACTCTACAGCAAAATCAAAAGGGAAGATTGCTAAAGCAACAGGAAAGAAAATGATCCACAAATTATAGGTAGAAAAACTCACCACAGCAGCTAGGGAAGCCAAAAAGCAGCACTGAAATAATATTTTCAAAGTTCTGACATCAAGTAACTGCCAACTTACACCCTCACCATAATTGTGCTTCAACAACAAAGGCATATGTGACATTTTTGGCAAACAAATTTGAGATCATCACTAAAAGATCCTTCCTCAAGAAACTCCAAAGCACGATTTTAGGAAGAAGGGAAGAGAAATGCTTTGTTTTGCTTTGTTTTTTTTTTTAAATGGAGTTAAACCTACACAAGGTTGCTTGAAAAAAAATCAATAATAGTAACAATTTATTTTTAAAGGTTTGTGTGTGTGTGTGTGTGTGTGTACCACATGGGTGCAGGTGCCTGACGGTGCCAGAGAGGGTCTCAGATCACCCTGGAACTAAAGGTATAAGCTGTTATAAGCCATCGGCTGTGGGCATTAGGAAGCAAACTCTGGGCCACTGAAAGAAAGAATATCAAGCACTCATAATCATGGAGTTTCCAAATAACAATTATCGATTCGAAGCCAAAAAGAAATAACAAAAGATAGAAGCATTCATGATGGCAGAGAAGGTGACCAGAATTAAAAATACATGAAGGGTCTGAATATTCTCTCACAGAAAGAAAGGCTGATTTTGCTAGGTTTACTTGCAAAACTTGAAAAATGGCCATTGAAACAGAAGTTAATAACTTTTAAGTCAAGAGAGAAAAGATGAAATTAAAAACTTAACCAAAGGTTCTGGAGAGACAGCTCAGATGGTAAGAGTGTGCTGCTGTTGTCGGGGACCTGAGCCTACTTCAAGCACCCTCGTTAGAAAGCTCACAGTCACCAGCAACTCGAGCTCCTCCGGATGAAACCCTCCTTTGGATCCATAGGCACACACACACTCATGTGCACACCCCCTCACAGACACAGGCATACATATGCACAAAATTAAAAACAACTGAAATCTCTTTAGAAAACTTTTAAAAATTTTTTTATCATCCACAAAGGCCAACAGAGACAGCACAGAAAAAAAAAACAAGTAAGAGAGACAAAGTCAGATGATTGTTTTTTAAGAAGCCAAATTGTGTTTATTATGTTTCAAAATTACAGCAAGTGTAATTGTGTCAAATTTGTCATGAAACTAAGAGTACCAGAGTTCTAGAGATGGCTTAGCTGGTTCAGTGCTCCTCACCCAGGCATGGGACCGTGATCCCTAGGGCCCACATAGAAGTGGAGCATCCCAGCATGCATCTGCAATCCCAGGTCGGGGATGCAGAAAGCAGATGGTCCTTGGGTTTGTTTGTATCAATCTGGCAGAATCAGTGAGCTCCAATGTCACTGAGAGGCCACGTTTCAAAACACCAAGTGGAAAGGATTGAGGAAAACATCTGATATCAACCCAGACAGGCGTGCACACACATACACACACACACACACACACACACACACACACACACACACTAAAAAACATCAGGTAATATGCTCAAAACATATGAAAGGACCTGGATAGTTGAAAATGAAAGGAGAGGGGAAAACTATTCATCAAAAACTACTAAAAGTAGAATTGAGAAAACCATAATACTAGCAGATAAGATGGACTTTGAGTCATAAAAGAGATACAGAGAGTCTCAACATCCTGAAAAAGTCTCTATCCCCATGAAGATCTAGTAGTTTTAGAATTGCTTTGAATCATATAAATCAGAAGTTGATGGACCATGGAAAAAATTGGACCCATCCTTTTTTACAGTGGAACATTTCAACACACCTCTTAGTCTGTAAGGTGCCAAAGATACTTTAAAAGAAAAATTGAGCCATTTTATTGCTCAACAAATTCATTATTTTTGAGTGAAAAAATTTTAAGTATCATTGTGAACAGAAGGACTTGATTTATTTCTAGTAAAATGCAAAGCAACTCTGCATTCTATTTTAGAAAACCACATTTTTATTATATATAAAAATTTCAACATACATAAAGATTGTTTAGTGATATTTTTACATTACTATCTCAGTTCCACCCACTGAACTAGTAAAACCCACACATTTTAAATATGGTAACATATAAGGCTTAACCAAACAATTCATAAGTTTGATACAATAAACATATATAGAAACCTATATCCAATAATGTAAGGATATACTTCTGAATAAATCATGGAATATTTATGAAAATTGACCAGATGGATCAATTCCAAAGAAATTTTAAACAAATGGAATCTTACTACATATAATTAGGTTTAGAGCCAATATGAACAATCAAGTGCATGAATAAATATAGAAATGAAAATGTAAATCCAAAATCCCTACTTTATTGGACTAGAATTAACAAATGAAAGAAAGTTGGGAATAAATAATATTAGAAGGCAATTTTTGCATGGTTCTTGCTACTTACCAGGCATATTTTCATATCCCACATGTGTCCCAACTCATCCACTGTTTATAAGAACCTTCAGAGGGAAACCACAGCTGTTCTCATCTACAGACGAAGAAACAGGGGTGGAGAAGGTACAGGAGTTTGCTGTCCTGCTTTTCACCCTTGTTCTTTACCACACATTATGCTACTGGCAGGCAAAATCTCTGGGAGACCCATGAAACTTTATTAAAAGATATCTGTATATGAAAAATGGATGGGACACCATACTTCTGATGGTAAAAGTTGCTTATCATCAAGATATCACTGCTCCCCCACACAAGTCATGATTACATTCAATGCAATTTCATTCAAAATATCAATGAATTATTTCATGGATCCAACAGATCAATTTTAAAGTTCATATGAAAAAACAAATAGTCAATGAAGCTAAGGTATTAGTAGCAAAAGAATAAAGAGAGGAGATGTCTTTCGCCATTTGTAAAGCTTTGCTATATTTTAAACATCAGAGTGCTATTCTGATATAGAAAGAAGTTTGTCCAAGGGGATCAAATGAGTGAGCAGTAAGGAAGTCGAGGCTGGCAAAATAGTTGTCCTTTTCATTATAGGTGATAGTTGCATTGCACGTCGCTGGGAATGGAGCAGCTTATTGCATAAATAGTACTTGGGTGACTGGTTATTCATCTGGAAAAACTGAAGTCCTACTTCACAGCCTACTGGACTGGATATTCGTCTCATAGCTGCCGGGACAAAGCACCTGACAGAGCAACTGAAGGGAGGGTTTACTCTGCCTCACAGTTCCAGAGGGCACCGTGGCAGCCAAGTCTGGTGGGAGGAGCCAGATAGCTGGTCATCGTGCACCTGCCTCAGGAAGCAGGGAAGGATGATGGATGCTTGTGCTCAGCTGCTTCCTCCTTTTTATCCAGTCCAGACCCCAGCAAAGACACCGTGGAATGGTGGCACCCACAGCAATTAACCTGATCTAGATAATGTCTCACAGACAGGCTCTGATACCGTTTCCATGGCAATCCTAAATTCCATCAAACTTCGACCATCACACCTCCGGAAAACAAGTCCTTATATGGACCATATGTTCAAGACTTCATTATGCAAAGGCAAAGGAGGTTTTCGCTTTAGTCAGAAGGGATTATTAGGGAATGTTTTATTGAGCATGATTTGAGAAATTTCTTGAATAAAAAACTGAAATTATAACCCACCAGAGCAAACACATAGTACCTAACTATATTAAGATAAAGTAAATTTTCTTTTTAAAAATATTTTTTATTTTTTAAATTTCCTGCATGTCTATGATGTCTTAGTCATATCCACCCCCTCACCCACCAGCATCCCTAACCCTGCCACCACAATTCCTTCCCACTGAATCCACTGAGGGCTTCCCCTGTGTGCTGGGGTTATTGTTGTGGTGGTGGTTTTGTTTCTTTGTTTTTGTTTGTTTTGTTTTTCGAGACAGGGTTTCTCTGTGTAGCCCCGGCTGTCTTGGAACTCACTCTGTAGATCATCAGGTTGGCCTCAAACTCAGAGATCTGCCTGCCTCTTCTTCCCAAGTGCTAGAAATAAAGGCGCGCGCCACCACACAGACAGCCCCGTACATGTATTGGTATCAGTTCATCTACTGGGGAACGAGGAACCTGCGCGTGGTCACACCGCTAAAGAAAAGTGCATCCCCCCCCCCCCCGCCCCCGACAGCAGCTAGCAACTTCCTACAGCTCTTCAGTCAGGGGAGAGGCATCAGAAAACTGACCCACGCTATGCTGGGGTTCATAACTCGTTTGATCTTGTGCGGGTAAGCCCAGCTGCTATGTGTCCATGTGTGTGACAGCCATGCCGTGTCCAGAGAACAGGATTTCACCCTGCTCCTCCCCATCTGCCAGCTCTTACACTCTTCCCATCCCCTTTCCCTTGCTGTTGACTGAGTCTTGCTGTGTGTCTGTCTGTCTGTCTGTCTGTCTATTTTTCTGTCTGTCACTGTCACATCAATAGCTGTGCTTTCTTCTCAGCACTTTGAGCAGCAAAGAGCCTCTGTCTTGACCACTGTGCAATACAATAGAGAAACTTCTCTGACCACGGTTGGGAGGTTGGGAGCAGGGCATGAATATGAACACAAATATTTAAAAGGCAATCTGACAATATAACTGTTTGGAAAGCGACATCAGTAGGGAAGATGAAAGATTTCTGCTCAAATGCAAAAATTTAAACAAAGATTGGGTGCTATGTGATATTAAGGGATTGATATTAGGCATGACACAGGTGTTGGTGAGTTTGGTATTTTTATTGAAGAATGACTGTTGGAGCTACCGTGTGAAATCACACAGCAAAGGAGCTGGCTTTTACAACTAAAATTGAAAAGTTGGTCTCACAGTATCTGCCGCCTTGAGCAGCAGGTCTGGTATCTGACGTCTTCCTTTACACCTACCTGTGAACTCAGCGCCTGAAGTGTCCACGGTGTGGTAAAAGTGAGCGTAATGCTTAGGCCATGGAATTGGAGTCCCAAGTTCAATCCCTTCTTCATCTCATGCCGCACTATGACATTATCCATGTCTGTCAACCCCTCGGAGACACATTTTCTACATAATAAATTATAAAAATGTAAACCTGCATGATAGGGTTGGAAGTAGGACTAAAAGGAACTAAACAATACACGACTCAGCTCTCAGGGGCCTCCCAGAGTGCACTGTTAATATAATGGTTATTACCTGGTGCTCCTGCCTCAGTTTACGATTTTCAAGATGGAACAGTGACAATACTTTCTCTTGAGCCTGGAACCCAAAGGCACATACCCAGTTCCTGTGATGTCTGAAGTTTTCTTTCCAGAACTTCAGCCTGGTACTCACCATGGAATCCTGCTCTGTCACTCTCTGTACACACTTGTGCTGCCCAAGACACCAAAGGTGTGTCTTTATGCAAAGCCTCTATCTGATGAGATCCCTGTAGATGCTCTCCCTCGGGTCCAATTCAAATTACCCAAGTGGCCCCAGGAAATACGATCTTTTAGTTTCCAAGCCTCCGAGAGTTTTCCCTCACTAGACCAACTTCCTCTATTCGCCATACCCCATGCACTTCTGCCGGCTTTAAGCGCAATGTTAGCATGTTGATTCATGCATCATAAACTCAACACAATTCCCCTAAGAACTGGGCTGAACGGTGAGGCAAACCTTCCTAGCTTCCTCAGAGTGCCACAGCCTAACCCAAGCCCACAAAATGTGGTAGGGACAGAACCTTCATTTATTCCAATTGTTGCAAAATCAACACCGATAAAGAGGCATAATTCTCTTGAAAGATTTTCAAGGTCCTCCTTAAAGTGTGTTTCTCTCACTATTGTGGTTCTAAACTATGGCCACAGCTTCAAGACCAAATTACAGCCCTTGGCGGCTGGTTTCAGTCTGGTGGTTACAGCAATGAATTTGGAGTCAAGAATCCTGGCGTCTCAGCCAACTATTCCCTGGGTAACCACATGCAAGTTAGCTGCCCTCAACTCAGTTTTTCTATCAGTCAAATGGGGCAGTTTCCTCTCACTTCCACTGACTTCAAAGGCATCCATGAGGAAGATTAATTACCTCACAACCAGCAACTGTGGAACTTTCTGTGCAGTAACCATACTATTGTCAGCTTTTCCTCTCAAAGCACGATCATTTCACTTTGTGATTATTTTAGGGTTTGGGTGGCTGAGTCTCACTGCTGGAGGCTTGTTCAGGGGTGTTTGTCGCCAGGGTTTCTCAGCCACATGCCCAGCTGCCTGGATGCTGGCATACGGAAGCAGGAGCATTTTCCAAAGCATTAAACCAGAAAGCCTGGATGCCGCCCAGGAGAACAACATTGCTAAAGCATGCTGGTGGCTTTCTTCGTCCCAACCATCCAGGCTTCCCCATAATATTGAATGTGAAACCACTTGAAAAATACTGCAGGGAACAGTTTATGGTGTTTATCAGTAAATAATGCGAGATCGGACATTCTCCCCCACCTCCCTCCTTGTCTTGGCGTGACACCATTATCTCTCTCTTTATCTACCATGGTCAGAACCTGTAGTTCTAAAGGAATTCTTTTTTTCTTAGTTCATATTTTAATGATATCTGAACACTGAGAAACGATCTTTTTGAAAACAGTCATTAACAGATCTAACGGAGGCGGAAACTCACCTTTTTAGAGTAACCTTGAAAAAGAATTAACTTTAAGCTTCCTACAGCTAATAGAAGTGATAGCTATTAAGAAAAAAAGAGTTGCTCAGCTATCAGACAAATTACTTCTTAAAGTACTTAAGCGAGTTTTTCTTTCCATTGCTGAGCTTTGTCCTTACTCTTTCTTCATGTGGATGTCATTTGAGAGAAGATGCAAGCTTTGACAGTTGCTGACAAAGAGCGTAGGTTGGGTACATTCGATTCTTTTCTAGAATGTTTGCTGACAACTGAAATCGGGCTAAAAAGAAAGAAACCTCACTAAACTCAGTTTTCTCTACTATTACTGAGTAGAAATTACAGTACTGGGGATTTTAGCCAATTACAGCCTGCAACTTTAAATAGTGGGTTTCACTATTAACGCCTAAATAGGAATGTCCTGAAAAGTGTTTGGTAAAGAAGTGTACATTAGGTATAGGAGATTTGCTCACTTTGAATTCATGTGGCATTGTGGAAGCCCCAGTCATCCACCAGTTACAGACTCAAGAGTCCCAGGTTCTAGTCTTCCTTCTGCTACCAGCTTTTTCTGTAACTGTAGATGAACACTTTTTGGGATCCAAATTCCTAGTTGTCATCTGCTTTATTTCCTTACCGTCCCCCACACCCTAAAAATAGGTATGTTGGTTGCCAACCGTGCATCTTGTGATTTTACTAGGAAATGGGGCTACTGCATATGTAATTACTGAAGATGAATCATACTAGGGCAGAGTAGACTCCTAACCCAATGTGACTAGTGTCTTTGTAAGATGACAATGCCAACATGGAGACACACAGGGAGAGATAAAGACTAGGCTAGGATTACCTGGCTGAAATCACACACTGACCATGAGAAATTAGAAAAGCTCACCTCAGAGGTTTCAGGAGCATGGCAAACATTGATTTCAGACTCCCAGGCTCAAGAATTGGGAAGCAAGAAATTCTGTTGTTTTGAGTTTCCCAGAATATGGGGCTCTTATGTCAATACTTGGACACTAATACACCAATTCTTGCAATGAAATTCTGACCTGAAAGCCTTCCCTGAAAATAGGCTTTTAGTGTCCTAAGCCAGGAGCATCAGATGTTCTCTGTAAAGAGCTACCTAGGAAATATTTTAGACCTTGCACGTCATAAAGGTTTGGTCACAAATACTCAACTCTGTTGATGGAAAACTGCCATGGATAAACAGTTAATAAATCACCGTGGCTGTGCTCCATTCCACTTTGATTTATACATGCTGAAATTTTAATTTCATGTAATTTTCTCAAATGACAAATTATTATTTTTTAAAAAGTTTATACCACACACACACACACACACAGAGAGAGAGAGAGAGAGAGAGAGAGAGAGAGAGAGAGAGAGAGAGAGAGAGATTAATTCAATTGTCTCAAACACTAGAAGTATAGGAGGAAATGGCCATGGGGGAAACACAGGAAAATTTAAACTAGATACTGATCTATAACATACTCTTGCCTTACAAAGAAAAAAAAAAACTGGCCTGTTGATTGCATAGGTGACTCACATCTATTGACAGATGACAAAAAAGAAAGGAAAGGGTCCAGATAGGGAGATGGGGACGGTGCAATAAATTCAGAAGCACTTGGAGCCTGTCCCTGCATGACCCAGTGCTGATGATCAAGCCAAACCTCTGGTGTCATCACCTGACAGATCCCAGACCGAACAGTAACCTGAAGCATCATTTAACCAGCACAGAGGAGCAAAGCACTTCGTCTATATAAAGGTTAAGTCAATGAAATTATTAAAATGGTAGAGCAGGATTTGAGGGCTTAAGCAAGGATGCCATCAGCCTGGCACAAGGAGAACCTATCACATGCCTGATAGAAAACTTCCACAGAGTGCAAACCCAAACCCAGCAATCTGCTTTGTGTTACTTTCTAATAAATGTCAATGTGGAAAGCATGCTTATAGCTCACAGGATGGGGGAGGAAATCCAGTAGCTTGCCACATGGGAATAGGGACTCCTTGTTGACTCCAGGAAAATGTCAAGGCAGTACAACTGGCCAAAGTCTCTCAGGATGAGCTGCATTCATGTTGACTCAGTAACAGCAGGCCCTTCCAAGTCCCAGGGATGTGACATTCACAGCTAGTTAGCAGCAAACCAATTAAAGCTGCTGAAGAACTGAAGCTATCAATAAAACTCAAGCCCAGCTCTGTCCTTCTGTTAACCCTTTTCTGGGATGGCTGGATTATAGGGTTTGATTTTAGTTCCTCTGTTTCAATGATGACTTAATAGAAATAGTTCTCACTTCCAAAAGCTAGTATAGAAGCATGTCTTCTTACTTCTCTTTGGAGTTTTTCACGCATCTTAATTTGGGTTGCTTGACATTTATTGACCTAGAGATGACAATGTTGGATGAAGACAGCTCACATCCATGAAGGCTTTAGATTTTTATGAAGAAGGAACAGTCTTTGTAAAGCAGATCATTTTTACTTAGGTAAGCCCAACAAATAAAATAAAGGATAACGATAGCGAATATAATACAAAACTATAGGGGGCCACTGAGCCCAGACTGCAAAAAATGGTTCTAAGAAAGGATGGGGTGAAAACGAGAGCAATAAGTAAGGAGAAAAAGGAGGAAAGAGCACCTCAGATCATGGGATCTGTGTGAGGAAGAAAAATCCAAAGGCAGAAACACAAGAGTGTGTCTGGAACAGAATTTCGAACCTGAAATCTCCAACTCAGGATATTCCAGAATGGAAAAGATTAGGTGCCTGGCAATACTATTAAAATCTTTAAATTCACAGTGAAAACTTTAGCTCAAAATATGATGTTCATATCAGGATGGAGAATCTAGTCCTAGGGGTATTTTTTTTTTTAAGGTTTTAATTTTAGAAAACCAAAAACTGCCTTTGGCTAGTAGTTTGTTTGTGTTGGACTGGAGTTTTGCAGTGACTCCAATTGGACAAGCAGAAGTACAATGGCTTTTCATCCTGCCTGATGGTCCTGCACTCATCTCTTCCCCCTGGGGCCTCTATGCAGTACACCCTACACCTATCGCAGAGTTGCTTTTACGAAAGATAGGCAGAAAACAAGAACTGTGCCTATTCTGCCCAGCTTGGCTGGGCACCACGCTGTAGAAAGTTGTAGGTAAACATCCCAAAATGTGATGGGAGCAGTCTCCTTGGCTACAGTTAGTTCAGGCCCACTTAGGTTTTAGCCCTTGTGGGAAGGTGTTCTAAGTAGAGAAGGGTAGTTATTTGAGTTGAGAAAACGTAGTTTCATTTCCACTGTTTTACCCCCTACTTTCTAATACCTTGCTGACCGGATCTGTCACTGTGCAGACGGGAGACTCAGCTCTTTGGCTCTCCCACCACAAGTGTAAATATACAAAGATACTATGAAAGAAGAATGGCAACACTTCCTTCTACAGGCTCCGCAGCTGGCCCTTCCCAGGCAGGACCAACAAAGCACTTCCAAGTGGCACTGGAATTAGTACAGGACTCAAGACTGGGGCTCCACACCAGCGCCACCACTTACCAGCTGTGTGACTCAAATAAATCACTTAGCTCATTTGTTTCGTCTTCAAAACAGGGACAACAACAGTACTTAGAATTAAGTGAGGAAATGCCACTGTGGTTGTCACATGTATATATAGTTAGTAATGACCAGCAGTTCGCTGCCTCCCATCTACCGTTCTTTATTCTAGAAAGTATATTTTTCCTCAATAGAAGACATGACTTTCTATTGGATCCTGATGATTAGAACAACAAACCGTGTCACATTTCAAGTTAAACTTTGCTATGTAGCTACAGGGAGTGGCGCATCCCCTTACCACTACAGAGTTTACAGCGTGCTGACTGTAGCCCTACTTCCAGGCATTTATCCAGGCTATTTTCTGCCCAGCATAATCTGACTTCTCATGTACCATCCGGCCTGAGAATGACACACAGCCACACTCATCCTTGTGTATCCTAGCTCTTTACAATGAAGTATCATCATGAATTTAGTTTCAGGATGTAGAGAAAGCACCATAGACCTTTTTGAGTAACCATAGCAGCAAATGCAGAGATGAGATGCTCCGCTTTAGGTTTTGCTGTGAAAAGAGCCTAGACGCTTGAGAGAAAAATTGTGTAAGCAAAGACCATTAAAATACCAAGCCACTATGATACTGAGTCTACTTGCAACCATATAAGCCTTAGCCCTCTTAAAACACAAGCACCACTTATACATTCTGTTTCCTTCTGCTTCTCCAGTTCCTGTGTGCCAAACCTTTTATTTGACAGGTTTCCTGTCAATCTTTAAATCCTGATTTCTTTGTTGCTCAGAAAAGCCTGGTTGCTTTTCTGACTATGCCTTACCCTTGTTATCCATCACAGTTGGTTTAATTTTTGAGAATATATATATATATATATATATATATATATATATATGTGTGTGTGTGTGTGTGTGTGTGTGTGTGCATCTACTTGCTTCTTGCTCACCAGGCTGTCAGAACCTACTTGCACACATAGAATTTACAGGTAATCCAGGCATTACCTATCAGTGAAATCAACAATAATAACCAGGACTTAAAATACCACTAGATCAGTACAAACATCAAGTACAACTTTGCTATTTGCACACATGGAGAACGCTAAAAACAAACAAACAAACAAACAAACAAACAGAAAACAGGGCATTTCACCGTGAGAGGAATAGATAAGAGTCGGAGAGCATTTCTTTCTGTGGAGAACACTGTCATTTATCATGAGTTTGGGGTGAGTTAAAGAGACTATATAAAAAGAGTAGTTAATTCACACAATACTTCATGAATACTTAATTATGAAACTTCAAGGAATCAACAGGGTCCTCCTTTTCTATTTTTGCTGTCAAGTCTACATGCGGAGAAAAAGACATGCACCAAAACATGGGTTGAGGAAAACTTGTCATCCAAGTGCCTTTAGCTCAGCACTTTCTACCCCATCTTCAGAGCAGTCTTTCAAGGGAAGCAGGTCTAGATAATACCTGTAGATTACACCAATGTCGAAAACCTCTAAGACATTCACGGTTTCTGTTATATGGCATCTAATTCTCTCCAGACCTAGAGCATCTCAATAGCACCCTGCATCCTTTTGGGGATAGGTCAATTAGTGTGTGACCTCCTAGGAGGCACCTCACTGCCAGCTTGCACAGAAGTACCCTCTCCACCACCTACCCTTAGGGGTCAGATGGGAACCAGGCAATCAAACACCAGGCCTGAGACTGCAAGTTCTGAGCAAACAATGCCAGGGAAGCGGTCAAATCTAGCACAGCAGCACTGAGGACCAGCTGGCTCCTGAGTTTAAACGGTGGTCAACTTTGGTTCTGATGTCAGGATGTGCAGTAGCTTGGCTCGTTTTCACTTTCGTCTAGATCTATGTCCTACACTACCCTGGCAGTGGATTCTTTATTAGTCTCAGATATTTAGAGTTGGTCTCTGTTATGGGAATTCAAGGACTCTCACCAGGGATGCTGTGTACAGCCAAGTAGTTTATAGTTTTCAACAGAAGACTGAAATCTAGTCTGGCGCTCATTTACCAAGCTCATGAAGAAACATATTTCCAGGAGGAAGGACAGGGTGGCATTTTCCAATTTACACAAGGCATCACGTAGGCTGGCAGCAGCTTGGCCTCTGACTGACACATCTCCAGTTTGCAGTGTGAAACAGAGACTTAACGATCAAGTGTTGACACAAACTGTGTTTATAGGAGTGGAAGGAGATGGCATTGACATTCTGAAGCCTCGCTTTGCCTGCTATGAATCACCTACATATCCCTACAAGAAGAAAAAATGAATGAAAGGGAGTTTTAAAGTTCATCCTGTTGTGATTGGGCCCGCCACAGTCTAACCTGGTTGAGATTTAAAGTAAATCTAAGAGTTCTAAACACGACTGCTTGGTGCTAGGCTAGTGGTTAGCAGTAAACACTTCCCACTCGCTACTGCTGGCGAAAAGCAGCTTACAAGAACAAGACCTTTCCTTGACTTAGGAGCTGCGTTTCCCCCTTCCTGGCGAGGCATCCTAGAAAGGTAAAGCTCTCTAATTGCAGCCCCCAACGCTCCAGTCCCCCTCTTTACTTTTTATCAGTCTACACTCCCTTTCGTCTCCACTCCCGGCCCAACCTAGATCATGAGTGTATCCAGAGGCGATGTGGGCCACTATATACCATGCCTAGAATGTGAACACATTTATTGTTAAAGAGGAAATTAGAGCGTCCCCACTCCTTCCATTAGGACCCCAACAGTTACGCTTCCCTTCCTTTACGAAGTTTCCTTTTACCATATTAAACCCTCCAGTCTTCCTTTCATGTTACTTTAAGACACTGATCAAAATCTTTTGTTCCTACTTCCCTTCCCCATAAAAGAAAATTAGATTTGTTTTCAGGCTTTAATCCTGCTAAGATAAAGCGAATCAGCTCTGTTTTCATTACTGTCCAGTCAGTTCCATCAATCACGGAAGGGAATCACTAAAAGCAATCAGCGAACAAGGTCAACAGCACTCAGCAGAGGCCAGCGCAATGGTACTTTAGCAGCTCAAAATGAACACTGGAAACAGGATGACAGTGCTTCACAGCCCTGAAGGGCCCAGGCCTGCGTCTTAGGAAGCCGGCTCTAAATGGGGAAAAGATAAAGCCGAGAAAGGAATTATCTTTATTGCGTAACAGGTCTCCCAGTACCTAGCCCGTCAATGTGACAGAAAGCTAAAAGCTTCTCTTGGGGGTTAGGGGTATCTTTTCTTGGAGTTTGAGATGGAAAGTCTAAACTTCAAGAGATCTTACTCTTCTCTAGTCACTTGTGGTGTCGCATCTGAGAAGGAATTGGGGCATCTTTCAGGCCGACACAGGCATTAACTAGTAACAAGGAATATGGACCATTAACTGAAGAAGGGGCAGAGTTATGAGAATCAATACCAGGTTAAAGAGCCAGGCTTTAAAGTGGTAGGATCCAAGATGGCTCGGTTCCAGAGTCCAGAACCTAGTCAGCGATCTGAGCTGTGTGAACTCTGATCATTCTCCCAGATTTCTATCCTGCTGCTTGAAATAACAAGTCCCAAGTCCCGGTTTAACTGGCCTAGCACTGAACTTCAACCTTTTAGGGCTGGAGAGAGACCTTGATTTGGGGCCCCACTAAGACAGTGGAAAAAAATATGAAGGGGTTGAGAGAAAAAGGAGGAAGGTCAGTGGCAATGTTAATTCCCCACAGAGGAAGCTGAGTGTGTTATCCACAGAGGAGACAGTGCAGCTCCTGGAGGCCACGATGGTGTCAGTGTCCACTATGTCACTGAAGAAATTGTTTTAGCCCTAGAGGTCAGGACTCATCTTTTCTTATAACAGACATCTAGTACTGCACATATAAACTAGCCTTGGGAAGCAGCGCTCTATTTATTTAATGCAGCACAAATACTTAGGTATTTGTTGAGTCTCATGTTTTCCCTCTTCCACTTATATTTTCCTATTATCTAGCAAACATTCTATAGTCAAACTTGATAAAAATAGGATCTCTATAAGAAAGGCTCAGTGCAAGGGTAATAAGAGTCCTGAATCAGAATCTGCCCTTGCTTCTAGCCAATGTGACCTTGGGGATGGGTCACAACCACTTTGGATTCTTTTCATCTATAAAATGAAATGGTGGCGGTAGACGCTCTTTAGAAATCTGTTCAATTCTCTAAGTTTAACATCATGGTCACAAACATACAGATGACAGAGACTCGGCTAACTTAGAAGAAATGTTTATAATTTTCACAGTATGACAAGGCTCTACCCTGAATCTGGACAGAAAGTAAAACCTAACTTACTTGGTGGCATTTAGGAAAAATTGCCAATATTGTAGAAAATCTAGATCACTATTATCAAACTTTAAAAGAAGGGCAGTAGAATCAATTTTTCAAATAAAGCCCAGCATTGAATTTCAATGTCTAAAACAAATAAAGGTCAAGCATTCTGCTGAAGCAAAGGTGGGAAGACTGGAGCCCCACCATCATCTTCATCTCCCAGACTGCCAGCGGCCACTCAGCCAGCTCCTGACTAGCCGTGCCTAGGCTTTCCTGAACCTTCGTTAGCAATCTTGTTTCAGAAAGGAAAATAGAAAAGGCTTTCTTTAGACAAATGGAGTCAACTGACTTAAATGCTGTTGTAAGTTTATCAAGAGTTAACTTTAAATAAAAAAACAGCAATTAATCCTCTACATTACTAAGAATGTGTAGACTATTGTTTTAAATAAAAATTCAGGTTCCATGTGTTTACTAGACTTATTTAGCAAGTTGAGCTATTAAATATAAAGAAAACTTTCAATACACGTTATTAACTTATACATTTAAATTGTTTTGATAATTTTATTCTTGTTTTTTTTCTGTTTTTTTTTAAATAGTCTTGCTTCAGAAGAATGATGTGTATGCCTATAAAGCCAAAATAATTTAGCATTTTATGTCTTTTTATAATCACCAAAGAGGCACTTACTAAAAAGTACTAAATCACATAAAGGCGGACTGCTGTCTCTGTCCCTCGTAGTGATGGCTTTCTCAGCCTTAGCAGAGGATAGCTTTGCTCTGTGTACTCGATTTGGAAATATCATCACCCAGATGAGGATACGAATTCTACTGTGGGTTCTGCACATAAAATGCCGAACACAAGCCAGTGTGGGTGATCAAAGGTCCCGCACGCGCACCAGTCATCTTTGTTTACAAACACTGATGCGTGGAAAAGCACATCATTTTACCTAAATTAGAAATTAGTCTGGAAAACATAAACACGATTCACGTGCTCAATTTACTTCATCATTACTGAGCTTTAATGATGCCAGATTTTAGTCAGAGTAGAAGGCTATGCAGACTTTTCTGGAAGATTTCACCATAGGGAGAAACAAAAACGTGCACTTCTAAGTCATTAGCGAGTCTACTAACCTTTTTTGACAGGATGTAAGTCTTAAATTGTCTACGCACAGCCAATTAGGTATGAAATGGCTTTATAGGGACATACAGTATATATGCAGGTAAGAGAGCGGCAATGCCATTTCTGTTACAAAGGGTCCCTGCTATTGAATGTTCTATGCTGATTCTGCCAAACTATCTTTTGATCTGAGGTTAAAATCAGACAATTAGAAAATTACAAAATTAGATTCAAAAGGGATCAAAAAAAGTGATAAGAAAACCAAGTACACTATAGGGCTGTAGTCATGCTGTTGAAGTCCCACTGATTCTCACTCCTTTTTCACTTCTGGTCAACGCACCTGCACTTCCAACAGCCCGTAACTGTAACTGGTAGCCAGGAGCCACTTTCCTGTACATGGCCTACACCGGGTGATAAGAAAGTTTCCTTACCTGGTTCTCATACTGCTTGGAAGGGGTAACAACCAGCCAAGTGTGTTGTCTGTACATACCCTCCCAGGGCTCCCAGGGGTGTTGAGGTCAAGTTGTCCAGTGCTTACTTGACTGACAGTTTATTAGCTTTCTTTTTTTCTACCTCTTTCCTTCCCTCCGGTCATCTTTAAAACCAACCAGAAAATTTCCCATCACAATCTACAAGCCTACTTTTGGGAGAAGGGAAATGAGCATGAGGAGACTTAAAGATGGACCCCACAGAGACACTGTATGTGAGGGTTTGTCTAAAAGGGGGCGACTGGCAGATACTATAAGCAAAAACACTAAGAGAAAAAGGACAAAGCTGTACTGTCAATGGAGATGTACTGGCTCAAGTAAGCAGAACAACCTGGAAAATTTTGTCTGTTTGAGACAGGATCTAGCTATGTAGCTTCGCCTGCCTCAGCCTCCAGAATACTAGGATAACCTGGCAGAGAATCTGGAAATTTTAGGGTTCTATGTACTGACGAATGCTGCTACTGGTCCTCCCTATAAACTATCCTCCTCACCAAGGAAAGCTGCAAGACTCCCCAGCAGTCATGCAGGTTAATAGCTACCTGACCTTGCTTCCACTGTCGAATGACACATGCATGAAGCCATATGGAAACTATGGTACTACCACTCAAATAAGGAAAATGTGACATAAAGAACAAGGAGGTTTAAAGAACCGCTTAAGTTTAAGCGGGCTTGGGGGGGGGGAGTGGGAAAGAGTGGGGAATACCAATCCAAACTGAGGATCAATGAAGCCTTATGGGGGAGGAGGCTTATGGAAAAGGGTAACGTCTAAAGATCTCATTTTCCAAAACAGACTAGAGAGAAGACAGTGGTAGACAGAGCAGCTCAGTTGTGAGCAATGGTCAGACTGGGATACTGGGATACTGATAGTAAGTGTGCATTGATTCTGAATATGCTGATTAAAATGTTTCTAAAGAAACAGTCTGAAATAAAATCTATAGACTCATTGTACAGGAAGCCAGACATAGGACAGGGTCAGTGCTACCCACTAATCCTGTTCCTTTCTATACGTTTATTTATTGTCTGGCTGTCATGTGCATGTATCAGCATAGATATGGGGTGAGCAGATAACTTGCAGGAGTTGGTTCTCTCCTTCTACTCTGTAGGTTCCAAAGATCAAAGCCAGCTTCTCAGGCTTGGCAGTAAACGTCTTTCCCTGCTGAGCCATCTCCCCTGCCCAGAATCCTGTTTATTCCAAGGTTCTTTGAGTAGCTTCACCCGTAACCTGAAACTGCTTTCTATTTGACTGTGGCAATTAGGGGGCCACACTTCTGTATTTACATCCAGAGGGGAGGCTGGCTTTCGGAGGCTGTTGTATGTGGCAGGTTTCCTCTTTGCCACAACACCAGAGCCCCTTTGTTTTTACTGGCTCAAAATTCTTTAAATTTGCTGCCTCTTATTTAATCATTTCCAAGAGAGAGTTACCAGGACTGGCTAAAGATTAAGCAGATCCCACCCTGACCTTGGAGTGGTATGCGGAACAGGAGAAGGGCAATAGATTCCTGATGAAAAGGGATGACAACAGAGACTGAGTAGACAAGACTGGGATCAATGACACGGAGGGAAGAACGGATGGAGTTTGCTAACAGGTGGGGTATTTCAGAAAACAAAACATGGGCAGATCTTATAATCCGGCCTTCAATAATTGGGTAGAAAAGGTGAGATAGGCAAGACTGGGTGAAGTAGTAAGTTTGAGGATAATCAAGGCTTCTGTTCTTTCATCTTCACCAAGTGAATTTGAAGATGCTCCCTCGTCAATGCAAAGACAATCAAGTTAGGAGATGGGAGTTTAGAATCCTAGCGACGGAAAAATAACTGGAAACAGGTCTGAAATCATACATACATACAGTTTTAAAAGCATCTAACACAGGATGAGACTAACAGAAAATACATGGATACAGAAAGGAATAAACTCAAGGCAGACCAGATGTAAGCTAGGATTTAGAGGTAAGTGCCTAAAAAGACACAATGAGTGGCTAGAAGACCCAAAACCAATCTCTAACGTTACCTGACAGTGGACTGAGGATACTACAAATTGACAATGTTCTACCTAAAGCAGTGGTTCTCAACCTTCCTAATGTTGCAGTCCTTTAATATAGTTCCTCATGCTGTGGTGAGCCCAACCATAAATTATTTCCATTGCTACCTCCTAACTTTAATTTTGCTAGTGTTAGGAATAGTAAATATCCACGTTTTCTGATGGTCCTAGGTGACCCCCATGAAAAAAGGGTCATTCAAGCCCTAAAGGGGTCATGACCCACAGGCTGAGGACCACTGGCCTAAAAGGAGGGCTATATTGCTCCTGTTTACTTGGAAAAAGCAGGGTAGCATATGGTATCCTCCTGGAATACAGGACAAACTTACAAACTAAGACATAAAAAAAGCAAATCCAAAGATGACCTGGAGGGGAGTGATTGCATGGCTTCCAAAATGAATGCTGAGCCCTGCAACTGAGGCTGACCTGCTTGAGGTGGACTTTATACAGGGACATTTCCAACGGCTGCCTTTCCCCATGTGGTACGGGATAATGTGCTCAAGTAGGTGTTCCTGCTGAGGGAGAGATGTACAAGTTAAAGCCCCCAGAGAGTAGGGCATCCTAGGAAGACCCCCGTAGCTGTCTCCTCAACACGCTATGAGTAGACCCTGCCAACAGGTTTCATTATATGATGCAGAACCTTAAAACACCTTAGAGGTTTGGGAAAGCAGTTGGAAGGACAGTAAAAACAGCAACTAAGGCATCTGAACCAAGACACTGTAAGAGGGAAGGGTATTCCCTGGAGCCATGCAGTTGTTGGGTGAAAATCAGAGTGCTAAAAGTGGGCCTCCCTATGAGTTAGCTATTGGCCACAAAGTCCCGATGAGCCATAAACTGTCCCAGTTATTGCTAGTTGTGGGTTTAGACAATAATTCTCTACTACAGAAAATACTTCAGTTCATGGAGAAAGGAGGCTGGACCGAGCTGGAAGCACTCACCCGCTGGCTCACTTGCCAGCACAGGAGCTGCCTGAACAGTACTTAAGTAACAGCCAGGCAGGGCACATCCATTGGGTAACAGACACCACTTTTGCAGAAAATACTAGCTCTATGTACATGGCATTTACTCTGTCCAAATTCTTTTTTGTTCTTTATTCCATTCCATCATTTACCAGTTTCAATGAGTCCTGTATACACCAAATTAAATCTCCCAAACAGCAGGCAGAGCAACAGTAATAATTTTCCAGAAACTCTGTGTGTGACATGAATTATGCAGTAGCTGAGAATATACCCATATTGCTAAAGTATCCAGGACCCACTTTCCCAATTATAACAGAATTATTCTTAAAACTGTGACCAAATAGCCAATGGACTCTACCAACCACTAGTAAGATTATTGGCTCAGAACTAATTACAGAGATTTAAAATTATTAATATTCTAAAACCACAGGTTTTGAAGGCCCCCCTTATAAATAAATATTAGTAATGTTGCCTACACTATCAAAAGACAGAAGACATTAAAGTTTAAGGTGATGTAAAAGAAGTATCTTATAAAACTGGACTGAGATTTCACTTATTTCAAGGAAGGTGCTGAGCTGGAGATCTGATGAATCACAACATCTGAGCCTCAATTAATATTAAAAAAATGTTTCCTTTCATCGAGACCTCAAGAACAATGGCAATGGGTTTTTGATCCTACTGCATGTATTGGCTTTGTGGGAGCCTAGGCAGTTTGGATGCTCACCTTACTAGACCTGGATGGAGGTGGGTGGTCCTCGGACTTCCCACAGGGCAGGGAACCCTGATTGCTCTTTGGGCTTATGAGGGAGAGGGACTTGATTGGGGGAGGGGGAGGGAAAGGGGAGGAGGCGGTGGGGAAGAGAAGAAATGTTTAATAAATAAATAAATAAATAAATAAATATTAAAAATGTTATAATGTGGACTTTTAGTATGTCAATACGTCTTTTGAAAACCATGAATATAAAGGAACAGAGGCAAAATATCAAGACATCTGAACCAAAAAGATTAGATCAAAACATTTATTTATTTTGTTATAAAACAAAAATAAATCCAAGCAGATAATGAAATAACTTTAAAGTATCCCTTCCTTGCTCCCTGTCCTAGAATTTAGCCCACAGTCCATGTTGAGGTTCTTGCTTCCTGGATGCTATGACGTTTCCATCTTGTACCCGTGCTTCTCGAGCTCAGCACTGAAACACAAGACAAGGGCAGCATTAGCATTCCCTCTGAGACTTCAAAGACACAATAGAATAAATCAATTAAGATTGGGTCACTAACTTAGAACATTACCAAATTTATTTTAGTCTCTAAAATGAAACCATAAGAAGGAAATTGGGTATCAATCAATATAGTAATTAAAAAATTGTTTGTCGTCTCATTACTTCTAATTTTCATTAATTTTCTCATATATGAACCTACTTATAGAATGAGACTTTTCTACTATTCTACAAGAACCTTACAAATATTATACTAATGTTCTATTTCTAATGTATATTTTAATATAGTGCAAACATTCTTCTAGATTTATTTATGTGTATGAATGCTTTGCCTACATGCATGTGTGTCCTGCCTGTGTGCTTACTGCACACAGAAGTCAGGAGAGTGCTGAATGGTTGTAAGCCACCATGTGGGTGCTAGAAATTCACCTCAAGAGGAACAAGTGTCTACACCAGCGTGCACCATCTTCCCAACCCCGAACTATAAATTTCTGTTGCTGTTTGTTTAGGTGGAGATGGGACTGAGTCAGTGCCTCATGCATGCAGAGTCGGCACACTACCTTCAGCCGTATCCTTAGATACTTCTACTCTAAGAAAATTCTGAGATCTACAAATTTTACCAATGATACAATCATCCCAAGCACAATACTACTATATACAGGAAGGAAACTGGCCGCTGTTTAACAAATGGTGCTGGGAAACCTGGATGCTCACATGTAAAAGTGAGTTGCACCCATATTACATGCAAAAATTCATTCAAGCTAAAAAAGAGCTAAGCCATAAAATTCTTCCACAAAGACACATGAATAAACCTGCCTTATCTGGAATTTGGTAATGAGTTTCTAAATCTGATACCCAAAGTGTAAGTAACAATAAACAAACAAACTTGATCACCAAAATTTAAAATTTTGCAATTAACAAATTAAAAAAGACAACCTAGCAGAATACCTAACAAGATCTTAATACCAAGAATATGCAAAGTAGGTCTCAATTCAACAACAAAAAGAAGACTTGAATAGACTTCCCTCACCCCAAAAATACGTGTGGTCAAGAAGCACACTGGGAAATGAAAGCCGAAGTTACAAGGAGACTGTGCTTCATGGCTTTCACTAAAACAATAATCGAACAATATTATATTTATACATTGCTACTGGGAAACCTTTTCAGTGACTACAGACATGTCTGACAGTTCTTCAAAATGTTAAAACAGAAAATTAGCATACAACCCAGAAATGTCACTTCATAGTCCCCAAAACCTGAAAATAAGTGCTCAAATACATGCACATACGGGTAAGTGTGCAGCATATACAGCATATAAAAAGTAGAAATGTCCACAAACTGACAAATACATAAAATGATATATCTTACATTAGAGAATTATTGAGTTATGAAAAAGAATAATGTACTTCTATACACTATCATATTTTTGAATTTGGGAAAGATTATGCTAAGAGGAAGAATGTGGATACACAAGGACATATCTTGTATAATAACATTTATATGAAATATCCAAAATAGGCAACTTGGGTGAATTTATTCTTGAATATAATAGGCCACTATATAACTCCAATCTCCAAATTTGAGGATCATTAAATGAGCTCCCCAATTAGATCTATGATTCTAATTTCGGCCCAGTTATTCAATACTGGCTGAAAATAAATGTTGACAGGATCAAGTTCATGAACAAGAGCAAATACGCTTTTATTTAACTACCTTCTTAGAAGGAACAAAAGGTATATGCACTTTCCTGAAATACTCCTGTTTAGAAATCCAAAGGGTGAAGGAAATGTCTTATTTTACATAATGAAAAAACCATCTCAAAAGTTCTAAGAGGACAGCTATCTATGTACGCTGTACATTCCATGCTTAAAATTAATACTGATCTTTAATAAAAATCTGGCTGAAAACCTACCGTAACTGATTGGAGAAGTCATCTTCTACATTGTCATCATCCCAATTATCCTCCCAGACATGAGCATCTTCATCTTCATCTAAGCCAGCCCAGTCTAAAAATGGAAACAGATGCCTAAGTATTTCTCAAACATTATTTCCCAAAGTATAAAAACTTCAGAGAATTTGCCATTAAATATCCTCACAACTCACAAAACAGCTAACACTTTACCTAAGAAAAATTGTTATCTTCCTCTACAAATCTCGAATCTTTTGCTATCTTGTTCCCATTTTCTCCTGCTCAACAGGGCAGGTACACACAATGCTTTTGTCAGCACACACCAGCCTCATGCAAGCTCAAATCCCAGCATGGAGAGGGGATGTGGACCAGTTCCTACGCCTAGCTAAGGAGCTACTGGCAACTGAGAGCTGCTCTGACAGCAAGACTCCGCTTTTCTTTAAGACCCTATAGTAAGTGGATCAGGCTCCAGGGGAAGGCCACACATTCAGTATATATGGGAAGCACAGATTGGACTCGATGGATTGGGGGTTAAAAGACACAAAGTTGGGAGTGGGTAGGGAAGGGAGCAGGATCTGGGAGGAATTTTGGGGAAGAAGTGAATATGATTAAAAGACACTGAACGGAATTCTCAAAGAACCAAAAGAAAACCAATTCAAATTATAACCCACCACTAAATGTCAGTAAATAAAAAGCAACATAAAATTTACAATTTTTTTTAAGACAAGATTTCATACAAATCATGACTGGTGTTAAACTCACTGTGCGGGAGGATGGCCTTACATTATTGATCTTCCTGCCTCCATATTCCAACTACTGAGATTACAGATGTGCATAAGGAAGTCCCACTTGTCTTTTACAGAAGGAAAACATAAATATGCACAGGGGAGAGTGGTGCTGTTCTACTTAATACGTTCTTTTCTTTTTCCTCCCTCCTTTGGCTTTAAAGGACAGACTTAGATGGCTAGATTTCAGCTTTCCTCAGAGAAAAACACGCGTGTAAATATCTCTAGACATTCTTGTAGAGGGTTAATATCTACAGAGGGTTGGAGAGGTTGCTCAGTAAAGTGTGCGAGCGTAGGGAACTGGGTTCAGATTCCCAGTACCCACGGGGGCAGCTGCCTGCAATGGAAAAAGGTCCTGTGAGAGCTGATGGAATTAGGAGAAAGACTGCTGACACTCACCTCTGGCCTCTGCACACATGTGTATACATATCCATATGTATGTATGCATACACACTCTTACAAAAATATCTACTGCTAAAATAATACCAACAGCACAAGCTCTAAAGCAACTCAGTAGTCAAGCGAAGGATTAATCAATTAGATAGCTTCATTACAAGCAAATATTTAGTTAATTAGTTAGTCAGAAAGAGTCATACAATGAAATATAAGGTACCCCAAATTTCCTTTCCTTTATGCTTTTGAACACTACCTCATGGAATGCCTGAATTAGAAACTGCATCTCTGATCTGCCCTCTACTTCCAAATACAGCTCCACTGCTGAACTATCCTTTACACCTTCTAATTCTACAAATAACTGACTCTAGACACAAATCTAACTTACTGGCCTAAAGAAGGAAAAGCACAGGAATCATTCTAAAATTCCTTTTTTATACATGCATCAAATTCTGCTTATTTAGCCCCTAAAATAATTCTCAAGTTGCTCTTTTCTTCCTATGACCTTTAATCTAAAACAAACATTCACACTAGACACGGTAAGTCCCTACTGCTAAAGACACCATGCATTTGGGAAACATGGACCAGAGAATTTGAACTGGTTGAGATCTGAAAGCCCCTGAGGACTAGATATCATGGTACCAGAAGGCACCACGCAAGCCTTCCGAAGGAAAGCAACCGGTGGCATGCATAGTTCGATGGAAAACCATTTATTCTCTAATTGGACTTAAGGCTTGCTGAACGGGGGGAATCATACCTAGTATTGCAAATTTAGCCAACTACCCAGGACTAGTGATAGTGAGGTCATGGATCTTGGAGGAGGACCTATGGCTACTACTTTACTAAATCAGCATAACTGTTAACTACATTCTAAATATTTATCCATGTACCCACAGATAAGTTCTTACTCTTCGTCATGGAAATTTTGCTTTTCAATAGATGGAGACTATTACACAACTGATCAGATAGAAGTTGAGAAGGAACTGGGAGGAGTATAAGGAGGAGAAATCATAATCAGGATATATTATGTGTGAAAAAAAATCTATTTTCAATAAAGAGGAGAACAGCTATGAAGATTTAAATCTTATGGCTTGAATTTGAAATGTCTTATGTTTAAATGTTGGTGTGTAGCCTGTGACACTATTCTGAAGGCTGCAGAGCTTCTAGTAGGTAAGTCTGGCTGGTGCAAGCACATCACTAAGGGTAGATTTTGGAAGCTAGCCCAGTGGAGTTCTCTACCTTTTGTAATTACAATCAAGTGAACAAGCTCTATGTCATGCTTCAGGTGCCAGGCTCTCCCTGCTATGATGGGCTGACATGTCCCTGAATCTGTGAGTCAGAATAAAATTTTCCTTCTGTAAGCTGCTCTGTCGATGTTGAGAAAATAACACAAATCTCAGAAAATAAATAACAAAGGTACAATTTAGGCTTTTTATGTACATATGTAATAGATTCAAAATATTCAACAGTAGTGTCCACAAGGGTATTTTATTACAGTTATATACTTAAATTTTTCTGGTGTAAAAATGGAAAGAAGAACCAGCAAAGAACAGAAATTTGAAAGGCATCTTAGCAAGTCTTCCTTCTTCAACTACCACAGTCACATCGTTTCCAGTTTCTTTGTTTGTTTTCCGAGACAGGGTTCCTCTGTGTAGCTCTGGCTGTCCTGAAACTCACTCTGTAGATCAGGCTGGCCTTGAACACAGAGATTCCAAGTGCTGGGACTAAAGGTGTGTGCCACCACCACAAAGCATTTTCCAGTTTTAATAACTAAATATTTAAAGTTATTTATCTTCTCCCTGCCCTAAATTCGACTAAGTTAATATGGGTGAGATTTCCTTCATGGACTATCACTGTATTATTAATAACACAGAGAAAACTATTACATGAAAGTGGCAACAGATGCTAAGATCGAATTTTATTTAAAACAGGAAGATCAAATCTGAAGCCATGCTCAACAGTGAGTGCTTATAGTTCTTTTAGAAGAGCCAAGTTTGGATTCCAGCACCCACAACTCATAACCAACAGAAACCCCAGCTCCAGGGAATCTGGCATCCTCTGTGGGCACCTACATGCCATGTGGCGCACACTTACAAAGGCACATAATAAAAAGTAACTATGTTTAAAGATCTTCATTTCAGACAGTCGATGTTTTTCTAAATCACCAGAGATCAATGCGATGGCTTTAGTTTTTCAATTAAAATACAAGAAAACCTTAAAAAGCCTAGGTTCATGACTGTAAACCTCGTAGCAGAACCACTGGATTAATTACCCGATCGGCGGAAAGTATTCCTTTCACTCCTCCGTATTCCCTCTGGACTTACTAGTTTTCTGGCCATTCAGTAACTTAACTAATTCCCCCCAAAGAAATGGTAATGCTAAACCCTTTCTTACTAAAATTCAAAAGAAACTCCTTCATTAAACTGGCTTATAACAAATTTAGGCTTTGTACTTCAAGATTTTATAAAATGGTCAGAACATGACTATTTAAAAACTACTGATATCTGGAACTAGAAGGGTCTTAAAGATCACTCTACATTCCCCTTTTGGCTTGAGAATAATCATCACCACAATCAAAAGCAAATGAAAAGGCTGCCTCACCAAAAGATAGTCACTTAAGAATCAATCCCCATGCCTCCAGTCTTAAAACCCTGTTGTGAATAGGCTGTCTGGGTAGAGAACAGAAACAGGAAAGGTCAAAATCTGTTAATATACTTTTAGGAAATTTTGTAAGTTATATGAAAGGGAGTTTAAAGTTTAAAAACAAAATTAGCCAAACAATAATATGAACAACAGTTTTTGAGAAAAAGGGGGTGATCTGTCACTAAAACCACATGGTAGAATCTGCAAGGCACTGAAACATCAGGCTTGAAACACTTCCAAATAAATAATTTCCTATTAAGTGGGTGGTTTCCATTCGCACCAGTCCCTAAAAAGGAAATGATCATGTGTGGAAAGAGGCAAGTTAAAAACATAAAAAAATAAAAATATAATACTTTTTGGAGAAAGCTTATGAAGTCTTTTAAGAACACTGCAAAACCTTAATTGTCTTCTGAAGCAATTGCCTTTTTAGAAACACAAAAATTATAGGGTTCCAGAAACTTTTAATCTAAATTATTATTTGATTCAAAATGTTGATTTCAATATTGTTATTACTTGGTGTCATTCAAATGTCTCCATGATGGTTTTACTTCTTTTAATTTTGTGAGGGAAAAGCTTGTTAATTTGTAACCAAATGCTGCAGAAAATCAGCAGCAAGAAACGTGACTGAGTCAGTGATTTGTTTTATGAAGTGCAGTGCTTCTCTAAAAAGGCAGACTTCTTACCCTATGCGTCTTTTTAGGGTGATGTAGTTTCTAATGTAGCAAACTGAGTACGAGAAGCACTTGGTTTAAGAATAAAGCACCTACCTCTCCCTTCTTTAAACAGGCACCTCATCCTTTAGTAGGACAAAGAGGACAGGGCAGAAATACAGTTCTTCAGAAAAGAAACTGTCTCACAAAGCAAGGAAGGCAATAAACACCATAGGCGAGGCTTGAGGATTCATGAAAACAGCTGTTTCCTTGGTGATTTATGTGCGTGGGTGCACATGCCATGGGATACAGGTGGAGGCCAGAAGACTACTCACGGAAGTTGGTTTTCTCCTTCTACCATGTCAGGCTGTCAGGCATGGTAGCAAGTGCCACTCACAGACCTAGCTAGCTACACCATGTCAGCTCATTCCTTGGTATCCTTACCTCTGAAAATGTAAGCCACCCCAATTCAATGTTTTTCCTTCGTAAGAGTTGTCATGGTCAAGATGTCTCGTCACAGCAATAGAAATCCTAACTAAAACAGATGCATTATTAATGTCTAACGATGTCCTTTAATATATAAATGAATATACAGTTTAACCTTCAACTTCAATGTACTGCCAGAATTGTGATCAATTAAATAATTATAGCTTTTTACCTCAATTTATTTACCTCCAGATTAAAAGATGTTTTTTAATAGTGAGCTACTGGATACGACGGCCTACTGTAGCTATGAACTCCCAGCTGGTGAGGTTGCCTTCACAAGCCTTACACAAGATCAAGTCAGTGAGCATTCCAGCATGAAGGGGTCATGGGTCTCCAGCTCTAACTAGGGAACTATGGCCAGGTGATGCCTTCTGGAGGAGAAGTCAGGTTTTTTAAGGGTGTGGTTCCTGGTAGGTACACTACACTCCAATGGAAGTCTTCATACCGTGAGCATGTATTTGAGCAGCACAAAATGAACTCAGCAGGCTGTTTTGAGAGAGACAGAACACAAAGTTGGAGGACGGGGGGGGGGGGGGGGGGGATGACCTGGAAGTAGCTAGTGGGAGGAACAGGGAACAGGGAGCTGTGAATGCAATCAGAACATGTTCTATGAAATTCTCAAAAATGAAACTGAGTTTTATCAATGAATTTTATCATACATGCATATGAAGAGCATTACATGATGAAAACACACCAACTCGCACTTACTATCAAGTGAGTGAGAACAGGAACTCTGACACAAGGGAGCTGGAGCCACAGCAACTCTCCACTTCCAGGTCCATAGGTTCTTCCCAGAACTTTGCTTTCTAAAGGCTATCAATGCAAACACATCTGCACTGCATTCCACAGATCTAATGTCTGCTTAGCAGACAAGAAACTTCTGTCTAGCATGGCACCACTGTTCTCCCACACTTCCTCTTAACTGCTGTTGAAGGAGAACTTCAGAGTAAAAGGCAATCCATAAATGGTGGTGCTGCCAGGCCACTGAACATTTGTGGCACAAAGTCTAAAACTAATGCTCAAAGTAACCTATATAACCATTATAGTTATCCCTAATTATCCTTTCAAAAACCAATTCAAACCCAAATTTTTTTCATCAATTGTATATTATTTGCAAAATGTTTCCACGTCATTGTTTTTATTATCAGTACCTTCAATTTTGTTTAATTTCATAGAGTTGCTGAAAATCATTACTCTAAAAATGCCCTTACGACTTAAAAATCTTACCTCGTTTTGACCCTGCTTCTCACTGCTCAGCACCACCCAACCTTGGGCACCATCATCCATTTCCTAGACTCAAAGTGCAAAATCAAAACCCCTCATCTCCTAGTACTCCTAGCACCCCATATATAACAAGCAGTCCAAAGTTAATCAATTTGTCTTCCTGTTATTCAGGCACTATCATCCCACTTCACTACTAATAACCTATAAAACCCTTCTACCTGAGTTATTTCAACAAAATTTACTACTTGGTCTACCTGACTTTGGTCTCTACCTTTGTAAATTAATTCTGCTGTTTAATATTTCCCAATAGATTACTGCCCATATAAAACCAACATGCACTCTCAAAAGCAAAAATCAATTTAAAAAACAACCCCCAACTCCCAACAACTTGAAATCTATTTAAGAATTAAGTCCAAAATAGTTATGCCTTAAAGATTCCCAAGATCAGTCTCTAGCTACCTGTGTATACAAATCTTAGCTTTAAAAAATTATTGGGGGGAGGGGAGCAAAGAAACATGCCATGTTAGGTAGAGGCCAGAAGACAACTTAGGACAACTTGTTGGAATCCATCTCTCATTCCAACTTCATACCGGCTCCAACTCAAATTTGCAGAGCAAATGCCTTCACCTATCCAATTGGTTCTAGCTCATAATACATACGTATGTATATTCACCACCAAGCCTTTACTTACCCCTCTCTACATTTCAATCTCTTTTAAAAAGATTAATGTAATTATGTATATGAATGTTCTCCCTGCACATACATACACAACGTGAATGTCTGGTGTCATAAGAGGGGCCAGACCCCCGCCCCCAGGGAACTGGAGCTACAGGTGGTTGTGAGTTGCATGTGGGTGCTAGGAACTGAACCTAGGTCCTCAGCAAGAGGTTCTCTTAGCCACTGAACAAAATGTTCACCCCATTTCCATCTCAAGTATCTGTTCCAATGGTGCTAACTCATGTTTTAAATGCATGGAAATAATTTTTTTTGAACTGTTGTTGAACTTTATGATTAGTTGTGTTCTAATATCCCAACACACAAACACACACACCGTACAGAAGAAGGAAACAGAAATCTCACCTAGAAGCCCAAAAGATAATAAAGACTGTATGAAATTGTTCAAGTTTAACCAGGGCTATGTGTATGAAGGGTCCAGGGGAGAAACTAAGTCTTAGAGATTCTTTCCCTGGGATAGGCATTTCCCAAGACTCAAGTACTCTACTTGGCGACAAAGCCACTGGTCCTAATTTATCAGCATTTATATTCCTTACCACATTCAAACAGAGATTCTGCATAGAGTGAATTCTGTTTCAGTGCAGTGTCTACTAAATGTGACCCTGGTTGTTGTTACTATTATTATTATTTTGCTAAGTCCTCAGTAAAAACTCTACACCTCATAGAGCTATTATGAACAGTAAAAGAGACTATGTGAAGCATTCAGG
Organism: Neodon shergylaensis; assembly: GCA_025134845.1. Classification (NCBI taxonomy): domain Eukaryota; kingdom Metazoa; phylum Chordata; class Mammalia; order Rodentia; family Cricetidae; genus Neodon; species Neodon shergylaensis. The sequence goes on from JABTXL010008822.1 coordinate 4,276,847, forward strand.
ATTGGCAATGGCAGCTAAAGAAATTACCTCTGTCCATCCTTCAGTATCAGGTTTATAGGAGGTTTATATCAGGTTCATATATATATATATATAGTGAATAAATCACTTGTTACATGCTAACTATGAAAACAGTTGGGGGTAGGAAATCTAAGTAGAGAAACCTTTTCCAAAATAAAGACAATACACAGCTACCAAATTAGATAAAGATACACTTCAATAGAAGATCATCAAACTTTTGCAACTTTTATTTCTCCTTTAATGTTTTCATAATTCATCTTTCAATGAGCAAAGCTTAACTAACAGTAATGTTAAACACTGAAAATCACAATTGCTTGTTGTCTGCTCACTACACAAGCACTGCAATAATTAATCAAGTAGTACTCAAAGACAAAGAATTTGTTTGTACTGCCTAACATTCTGGTTTACAAGTCTTAGCTCTGACTTCCACAGGGATTACTCATTTTTATCTTCACACACCCGTAAACAACATATGCTATATATATGCAAAGTATGCTATATATACAGATATACCTCTTGTGTGTCTTTAAAATTTATATTAATAATATAAATAGCATGGTGCTGGGGGATAATTTGGGCTGAATGAGGTCATGAAGGTGTGAACCTCCTAACATGGTTACACTACAAAAAAAAAGAGAAGGAGCTGTCCTGACCAGGAATGAAACTGTCAACATTGTCTCACCAGAGTGAGTGAGAAAATAATATGGTTATTGTTTACGCCATTCAATCTGTAGTATTTTCTTCTGGCAGCCCAAGCAGGCTAATACAATTAGGAAAATCTTTCACATTGAAAAAAAAAATAAATCATAGGCAAAGAAACTAAGAATGAAGGCTAGCAATTCAAAAATAGGTATAATGGTTTGTCACACGCAAATCAACAGAAGAGACTAGGAGATAGCTCAGTTGGGTAAAATGCCTTTGGTGCAAACATCCAAATCTAAATTTGGCTCCTCGGTACCCATGAGGAAAGCTGGGTGTGGTGGCATGCACAGAAGATCCCGAGGGCTTGCCGGCCACCTAGCCTTGCCAATCTTGTCAGTTCTGTGTTCTCTGATAAACCCGGCTTCAAACATAAGATGGAGAAGGCAGCCTCTGACATTAACTTCAGGCCTCCATATGTATATACACACATGAACATGTACATATATACATACCACACTACGTACAAACACATACACACACAAAATGCAACTGACCCATAATAAAAATGATATAATCTCAGCTCCATCCATCAGACTGACAAGGACTAAAATGTTTAATACCTACTGCAAGTTGTAAATGGTAATATATATCACATAACTCTTCTCAAAGAAAATTTGATAATATGTTTACATTTAAAGTACACCTAGTTTTGGATGAGGTGCCAAGCTAAGAAAGACAACATTTGTCTGATGGGGCAAGATGTGGTTGGTGTGACACAGCCTGGAGAGAATGAAGGAGTGAGGAGGGGAGAGAGTACCCTAGCGTATAGAATGCTAAGCCCAAATAAGGTGGGCAGAACTTGACAGGCCAACAGAAAAGAGGATAAATAAATAGACAACACATTTAAGATATGGGAGCCAGGTGTTGAGTTACTAGAGAAGTTATAAATGTTGAAAAGGAAAAAAAGCAGTAAGGAATCTGTGGTTCTGAATTCCAAGTGGAGAGATCTATGTGAACTTGATGTTTTACACACACACACACACACACCATGTTCTCTAGTTCCCTTTCACTGAGAGCAATAACACCCTAAAAACAGTATCATAAATGGAATCAAGATTCTGTTCTCCATTCCAAACAAAATAGGAAAATACAAGACTAGCTTCAAATATCTGTGTCAAATACTAGCAAAAATCAGGGAAAACGATGGGGACATGTCAAAAATCACACAAAAACAAGCTTGAAGGAGTTTTCCATATTCAACTATGGGACAACCAGAGGTTAAGAATAAAAGTAATAAATTATAATTCATTGAATTAAGAGTCCATCTGCACACAGTAATACAAATGAATGAGAAAATAAGCATATAAATGCATTAAAGGCTTGGGGATTGGAATTAACATTTACATGGTTTTAATGTCCCTCCCCACAAACAGCTATTAATGCAATTCAAAAATTTACTTCCTTGAATACAATTTCTAAAAACAGACATTCAGTAGGTACCTTCCCATGTAGATTAGGTATCTTCTTTTACAGTTTCAGTGAAACAAATTTTCATTTCATACCAACACCATATAACTAACTTAAATGTTAGGTGATCTTGTTTATATGACTACATTATATTTAATAACTGTTATCAGCAAAGTCCCCTTTGGTACTACATAAACCAGCTCACAGAGTATGGAAAGTAGTCAACAATTGTTCTGTCTTCCTCCTATATTCATCTAAAAAATCTTTCTGATATTACTTTAGTGTAGTTAGTATCCAATGTTCATAATATTTTAATGGTACTGTTCTTAGGACAAGTCTTTCTTAAATACATCTATGTTAATTTAAATTCCTTGGTTCCCACTCACAAAATGCTGGCCATTTTTACCTCTGCAAGTCATGTGAATATGATACACTAACACACGCACCAGATATGGAGACCTCTACAGGATGCCTTCCTTTGTCAGACACCAGTGAGAGGGCCTTAGTTACCCAGCAGCAGCTTCAGGGATCACCAGCCCACTGTATGACCCAGCAGATTCCCGCCATTCTCTAGCAAATACCAAGGTCTTATCAAGGAATTTAATAGGATAAGATGAAGAGGTGGGTAGTTGTGTATTGCTAATATTTCAGTGAATACATGAGTATCACTGATCATAGAAAAATTAAACAATAGTTAACACAGCAGAACTCTTGCTAATCCTACTGCTCTTTGAGGCAAACTCAATTTCACTTAAATATTCTAAAAAAGCAAGACAAAATATCTTAGTTCTGGAAAAGGAAAAAAGGGAATAAATAAAATAATCTGAACAACCACTGCTTCTTCCTTCTTTCACCATCCACTTCCAAATGTCAGTAAAAACAAATTAACAATACTTTAAAATCTTTTCAATATCTGTCCGACAAGGAAAAAGTAGAAGTCTCAATCATACAACAACTTCAATTTATAACTCATTCTCTAATCTCCAACCTAAGTGCATGATGGATGAAATCTGAAATGTTCTGTAGACAAAGTTGTTAGCTGGGTTTAAAACTGTAACCTTGTGAAGGCCTCCAGAAATATATTAAAACCTTGAATTTGAATGGCTTTCTTATAAAGTCTATTCTCATTTAGCATAAACAACTAGAAATTGTGTAGACTGCATTCCACAAAGATTCTAAACATGATTTTGTAACAGCTCCTACTTAATGGCCATTATAGTACATACCCACCAATTAGAATAATTGTAAGGAATTGCCAATTTAACAGATTCAGACTAAACAAGGGAACTGAAGGGATAAATGGAACATTTGTTCCTTTGTACCTTTAGAGACTCACTCCAGATGTTATACTTCACACCAAAACAACAAAGCCTCCATACAATCATTAACTTAAGCTTTCTTACCTTTCTTTAAGATCACTAAATTGAAATCCCATCCAGTAGGTTCTTCTCTGGGAGGAGCTGTAGCAACAACACTCCCAACAAACCATGAATACATAGTTCAATGACTTATCTGTGGCAGGCTCTTCTGTGTACAGTCCACACACAAGTTAACCCCGAGAACAGTCAGCCCTACTATGGAACTCTCAGACTGACAAAAGTTCTCAGAAGTAAAATGCCCTACAGATGGCAGAGAGAACTCCAGACTGGATTAACAAGAGACGTGCTCATTTATTCTAGTAGGGCGTCTGTAGGTGTGTTTGTCACAAAGGGCGACCACACGGACAAATACATCTTCAAAAGGGAAAGTACATGAACGCAAATCAGGGAACTCATAACTGAAGAGAAAACCCAAACACCCAAATTCTAATAGGTGTTTCTAACGTTCTCCCGACAATGTGAATGCCAACGAAGACTTGTGCTCCAAGTACACCTCAGCATCAACAGAGAATCTATACCACGATGACACCAAAATATGAAAGATCATGTTTACTCTAAAAGAAACAAAGCTCTTCAGTGATTTTTTTACAGGTTTTATTTTTCTTTTAATTTGTAATCAAAAGTTTTCATTTGTAAATATGTAGTGGTTTCGCCAGTGGGATAACTTTATATACAGCAAAATCTCCCTACTGAAAAGTAAGGAAAGGCAATTTAACTGGTAACTAGGGAAGAAACATACACTTCCATAACAAATGCATTTCAAAGTATTTCTCATTCTAAATGTAAAGATAACTTAACAAACTAGATTCTATACATCTGAGACAACAAATTCCTAAGAGCAACAAATAATATGGTGTGTATGCTGGCAGAAGTCTCTTGCGCATCCTATTATCTTTGGAAGCTTTGCTTTAACTTTACTGAAATGTCTAATCACAATCCAGCTGTGACCACTGAGCAGACTACTGCTCGCAACTGGGCCCCGAAGGACACACAAGACACAAGTTGACGGAAGTGCTGTAAAGAATCTAGTACATCATAAGGAGACAGCTACCTCTCAAATCCTTTAGCCAGTTCTCAACTAGTTGTTATAAACAGGTACATACACTAAATGTAAGGGATAAAATTTGTCTGGGAATATTGGTCAGAAAGACCTTTCGGATCTTGAGTTGGCCATTTAATGGCAAGGGTCTGTTTTTTAATATGTCAATTTCTACTGCTTCAGGATGGGACCTTAGACTAGACAATGTAAATCAAAATTCTAACAGTGTAGCTCGTATGGAATAGGGAAGAAAGGCCACCTGAAGTAAGTAGTTGGAGGGAATTGGATCCTGCCCTCACTTAGCCAATTCTACCACCAAGCTCTCTTAGAGGATTATTAATGAACCTGAAAACAAAACACCACATTGAACAGATAAATTCATTACCAAAACAAAAGGTAAACTATCCCATGATATACTGTAGACTCCTAACTGGAAGGAATGTGCTCTGACTTGGTTTATGAGGCTGTGTAATATGCACACTAATGTTCTCTTTCACAAAAACTAAAACACTGCCTCCTAAGTAAACAGACTAGATGGTTCAGTGATGTGGTTTTATGCAGCATGAGATCATGATGGGGCAACTTCTACAATTTTTGTCAGGTGATAATTGCTTGACGCCCCATATGTGCACAACTGGCCACAAAACAAGGTAAATATTTGGGAATCGTACTCCAAACAATCAGCCAATTCCGAAAACGTACGGGGGCAAAGAGATCTAGCAAACAGAAGGGTAACAGCTTCAACACACAAAGCAAGGGCTTTGGGGGCAACAGAGCGTCCCTATTTCAGCTTCAACATTTCCATAGTGTTGACACTGGGCCCGTTTCTCGATTGTTCCAAACTTCAGTTTCCTTACGTGAATAACAGTAGATACAGCAATTAAATTTGTGGCAGGGGAATTGTGCTAATAAAGCGTGGACTCACATTCCCAAGATCATAGCAACCTGCTCCAACATTAGCTGTATTATACCTACAACACCTCTAGTTTTGAAGTTAATTTAGAATGCGGACGCTAAGGCGAAATTTGTACTGAGTACACCACGCATGACTCTGCCATCCTACTTCGCAGGGCTCACGGCCACGGTCCTCGGAGTGGGCAGCACTGGCGGCCTTGGGACAACTGTGGAATTCTGGAGAAGTTTACAACCGAAGGGAGGCTGTGACGCCGCCGAAGCGAAACAGAGTCCCGGGCTGGAGATAGAAGGCCACACACGCGGCCGCGTGGGGCCCGGCTGCACCTGGCCCTCTCGGGGCCGAGGCACAGAGCCCTGGGCACCGTAAGCGACGCTGCGGGGCCCCCGAGGCCCGCGCCCCCGGAGGCCGCGCCGGGACCGCGCCCCGGCCCAGCGAGCAGGTCCGCCGCCGCCGCCGCCGCCCCACTCCAGGCCGGGGCCCAGCGCGCGGCCTGGCAGTTACCTTCGGCGGGAAACTCCTCGAACTCGTCGTCCTCTTCCAGGAGACCCAGGTCGACAGGCTGCTTCTTCTCGGACATCGCGCCGCACCGAGCTCCGCCGCGCTCAGAGCCGCCGCAAACTTGGGAGCCTCCGTCCTCGCCCGGCGCCGAGACGGCCCACGCCGGCGCAACCATAGAGACTAGCCAGGAGGAGCTACGGGGCGGCGCGAGGAATGCTGGGATGCCGGAGGTCCGCCCAGCGCTTCCTGCGGGTGTAGCCGGTCCCCTGACTTAGAACAGGGAGCTGCTTTGTTGTATAGATTTTGTTTTACGGCTCGTTCGTTTTATTATTCATGTAGACTGCCTGACTGCGAAAGATTAACAGTGTATAAAATTACTAGAGACCATTACTTAGCTTATAACCTAGAAAAGAAATCTAGAAAGATTTTATATAAGCATATAACGTAAGTAACATTTTTTTAGTGCCAGGCCCTTAGCATACATTATCCCAGGACTCAAGGCGATTCCCTGAGCGTGCTGTTAAATATCTTCACATACAGGAAACTCAGGACCAGAGCAGTCCAATCCTGACTGTCCTCCAACTTTCCATTCTTCAGTGCCTTTTGATCTTAGGATTGTGTGTGGTAGGGGCTTTGTGCTGTAATTAGTTGACAGGTTTGTAAAAATAAACGAGTTAAAAAAATAATGGAACGTTTTATTGTTGCTCAAAAGATATAATTTTGGTTTCTTTTTTTTTGCTTTAATTGTGGCAAATGGACAAAACAGACAATGGCAGATGTGACACTAGTTAGTAGCTAAACTAAGCACAAAGTAATATGTATTTGCAGAGCTTATAAGTCTGTACTCTATGGCTTCCGAAAGGGGCCTTATATGACTTATTTAATTTCTCCGTTCTATAATGTATTAGCAGCACCACACTTAGGCTTATACATATAGCATGCATAGTTGTAAGTGCAAGCATAACTCTATTAGATAATATGGAAATTGAGCCAGGTCTGTAATCCCTGCTACTCAGGAAGCCTTGGCTACAATATGAGTTCAGAATCAGCTTGGGCAACTTAGTGAAACCCTGTCTCCAAATAAAAAGTAAACAAAGGGCTTGCCATGTATCTCAGTGCCACACTCCCCAGTGCCAGAAGAATAAAAAAAAAAAAGGAATTGGGAAAAATGTTTCATCATCACAAGTGATTTGTAGCTATAAATATAAACAAGGTGGTATGTTGTTTTACAGAAAAGGTGTATGAGAAAGTAGAACCAGACAGCGGTGGTGGCGCATGCCTTTAATCCCAGCACTCGGGAGGCAGAGGCAGGCGGATCTCTGTGAGTTCGAGACCAGCCTGGTCTACAAGAGCTAGTTCCAGGACAGGTTCCAAAGCTACAGAGAAACCCTGTCTCGAAAACCAAAAAAGAAAGAAAGAAAGTAGAAAGTGGAACATCTTTTCCAGGAAATAACCTCATTTTCTACAAATGCTTTGTCTCACTTTCATTCCCATTGCTATGATAAAATAGATAGCCTGGCAGAAAGCAACTCAGAATGGCTTCATTTGGCTTGCTATTCTAGGTTGCAGTCTATCATTGTAAAGCTCTGTTTAGCTATTCAAAACCACAACTCCAGGTTTTTGTTTGTTTGTTTGTTTATTTATTTAAATTTTCCTCCTTCTCCCCTCCTCCCATCTCCCTCTCACTCCCCCCACTCCCTCTTCCCCTCCTTCTCCAGTCCTAAGAGCAGTCAGGGTTCCCTGCCCTGTGGGAAGTCCAAGGTCCTCCCCACTCCATCCAGGTCTAGAAAGGTGAGCATCCAAACAGGCTAGTCTCCCACAAGGCCAGTACGTGCAGTAGAATCAAATCTCAGTGCCATTGTCCTTGGCTTCTCAGTCAGTCCTCACTGTCAGCCACGTTCAGAGAGTCCGGTTTGATCACAGGCTCTATCAGTCCCAGTCCAGCTGGCCTTGGGGAGTTCCCATTAGATCAGTCCCACCGTCTCTGTGTGTGGATGCACCCATCGCTGTCCTGACTTCCTTGCTCATGTTCTCCCTCCTTCTGCTCTTTATCTGGGCTTCCTCTGTTTCTTCCTAGTTCCTCTCTCTCACTCCTCTCAAGCCTAGATTTTTCCTACTACTTATTCTCTCTGCCGACCAGCCCCACTTATCCCTCTATTTGCCCTTCAGTTTTTTGTTAGACCAGTCAGGTACCTTAGGCAGACAAGGTGAAACAAATGTAATACAACTTTGTATACTTAAACAAATGCAGCATAAACAAATGCAACATACCTTTACAAAATTAAAGTAATATTACACAACAGGACTGAGCAACTACTAGATTCTTACTTAGACTTTCCATTCACAGTTAACCATTGTTGGATTAGTTGAACTGTAGCCTGTAAGTAATTCCAATAAGTCCCATATATATATATATATATATACATATAATATGTAATATGTATATATATATATATGGAGAGACAAAGACTGTGAAACAAAGAGAAAGAGACAGAGATGGAGAGATTCAGGCCATACGTTCTGTAACTCTAGAGAACCCTGACTAAAATATTTGCCTATATTTTTAATTAGGCTATTCTGGGTTTTACTATTTAATTTTAGAAGTTTCTTTCTGTTGAATATTAACCTCTTATCAGATATTTTGCTAGAAAATATTTTCTCCAGTTTCCTAGGCTGTCTTTTCATTGTGTTGGTTAGTTTCTTAACTTTGCGGAAATTTAGGAACTTTTGAGTTTTAAGTACTGCTTGTCTGTTTTAGCTTTTGTTGTTTATACTTATAACCCAGAGTCATAACCCAGAAACCATCAAGTAGACCAATGGCATGCAGTTCTTCCGTGTTTCTTTCTAGGAGGCTCATGTGGTAGGTCTTGCATTTATGTTAAATTCATTTGGATTTGTGTGTGTGTGTGTTTATTTAATAGTTTTGTGGGGACAATGAAAAATAAATTTTAAAAATATTTTCTTTTAAAAACATAAACTTGCATGTACATCCCCTTTGAAAATTAATTCTTTAAAATTGTTTATAGATTCTACTCTGACGCACGCACTGCAAATGTTATTTGAAGAAAGGATCGCTTCCCTTGTAGAGTTCACACCCTAGTAGAGTTCATACCCTAGTGGAGTTCACACCCTAGTGGAGTTCACACCCTAGT
>JABTXL010008822.1:4285967-4363444 GCA_025134845.1 Neodon shergylaensis
GTTCACACCCTAGTGGAGTTCACACCCTAGTGGAGTTCACACCCTAGGGGTTCTGTCGATCTCCATCGGTTCCTCTGTAACACTGAGTCCTTTTCATACCGTTCTTCATCTTGTGGTGACCCCCAACTGTGAAATTATGTTCATTATGAATCACATTGCAAATATCAGTGATTTCTGATAGTCTTGTGCGACCACTGTGAAAAGACTGATCCCCAAAGGGGTGCCATCCTATAGGTTGAGAACCGCTGCTCTAGAATAATGTTTCTAACTGTTTCTGGAGAAGAAATTGTGAGCTGATGATGCTTTGAAACTACAATATACATTGAAATCCCTAATGCTCCTGTTAAGGTTCAGATTCTACATTCAGTTTGTGGATGGCCTGAGACCCTGCATTCTAATCAAGTACTGAACTAATGTGGCTGCTCACATGAACACACTCATAGAGTAAAGGTGTAGATTAAATCACAGTAAAGACAATATCTGAGTCTTAAACTGGTCCTGGTAACAATGCCACGAGACTGTCCTATAATCTATGTTTCTTTCAGCACTTGGACTAGAGATGGTTGTGTTTCACTCTTGGAATTTCTCCTCTGTGTTACGACTTAGACAGTAGAAGGCCTAACTTTTGTGTGTGTGTGTGTGTGTGTATGTGATTCAACTCACAGATCCACAGATTAGATGATGTAATGAGTATTTCATATCCAAATCATTCATTCTAGGCCTGGAAAATAATTTTAATTCCAATGCAAACATCGTTTGGAGGAGGGGTCTTTTTATCCTAGCAAAATGAGACTTCTGGATAGATAAAATAGAAAAATATTATAATTTAAAATATATAATCTTATTGTAATTAGCAATGAATAAAGAAAATATATATAAATTCAAAAGTTAATAATGAAGTAAAAGCACTTCCCTGAAGACCCATCTTGCACCAAAATTCATGCTCAAATATCGATATTTGCATGCCCAAGACTTGTTTGAAAAGGCGATTATGGTCTCACAAGCAAATCATAAGAATTTTAAAAATTTTGTAAATGCTGTATTTATATGACAGACAAGAACCACTCTGAAGGAATCATTATGGTTTGGGAAATGATATGCAATTTCAAAATCATCTAAATCATTTCAATTGCCTATATTTACATTTATATAATGGGTATTTATAATGGTGATTATTTTAGAACTTCCCTTGTTTTCCAGGATCGCACATTGGTTTCCATGGGAACCAGATTGGCTCTAAAGAGAAGCGTTTTAAGAACTCTTTTCACATGCAGTGGCTGTTAACTGAACTGTAAATTCTGTTTGTTAACGGTTCTTAACACTCAAATTTTACATCTCAAGAAAAAATTTGAGCATTTAGCTTTATAAATCATTTTAAATAATAAAAAAATTTAATGAACCATCTGGCATATTGGAGGGTTTTTACAAAAACAAAATAATTAGCTTTAGGAGCTAATGATCTGTCCCCTTTATTGAATTCATCAATGGCTAAGCCACACTAGTCATGTGTTACTTTGGAAAAAAATCATCCGAAGGAAAACTTTATGTTATGTGTTGTTTCTATACATTTTATCTGCTAGTGATATGTGCATATCCAGTTTATTACTTTTGTAGAAATTCCTTAGGTAAGCAATGTAAAACATTCTGTATCTAAAGTTTCCCTCTGCCTACAACCTCACCCATCCTGCAATTATTGACCCAGGTCCCCCGTTGTATCTTGGCTGTGAGTTGCTACTCTATCCCTGTTCCCACACCACCTGGAACTTATTTTTACTGTTTTCAAAAACAAGCTTTTAAGTCTTTGAATTTCAATTTTTCTTTTTCTTGGACTAGATTTGTGGATCATAAAAATCCAATGTGTGACTTATGTATTACATTTTTTTCAGTTTACTATATTTAATTTCCCCCCACATTTCATGTTTTCCCATAAACTTTATTTGATTGCCTGGAAAAATGATATTTCACTATATGTTTATTCAATTCACTCTCCAAATAAATGAAGTCCAATAAAAAGACGAAAAACTTATTTTACTCAAACTGTAAAAAGATACAGACTACAAGCTCATGGAGTCTTGTAGCCATAGCCAGTTTCTAGAATAACGATCCCAGTCGTTGCTGGCATATAAGCTCATATCCAGAAATGGTACCAGGTGGGTGTGAGGAAGCACTGGGCCATGGGATTTGCTGTTTCTGCTTTTTCAGGATTGGTGTTTTTCTTACTGCTGTAGCCTGGTCCTGGTATTTGATTATTGGACTTCAGACAGTTTGAGAAGTGAAGTTGCTAGGGCATCTGCATTGAAGAGATTATTTTGTAACTAGATTAGGTGGATATTCCACCCAATTGTTGTAATTTTTAGCCCTCTTAAAAGTATTTTGATATTAAATTACATAATATCTCATGAATATGTACAGCTATAATTGATAGCTTTTGAGTCTTTATACTCTGAATTCGTCCTATAAGTTAAGTTATGAATTGCCTCACAAATAAATGAGGAACAGGTAGCCAGAGGTTTGGGGAGAAATTATCAATTGTTTGTTCAGCTTTTCATTTGTTCTTGTTTTCATGAGCCACAGTAGTTTATTGTTGGGGTCAATACATACATCCTCTGAGTGTTCTGTTTTTTCAGCTGACCTTGAATTGAAATAGACAGACCACAGTGGAAATGCAGGACTAATGTCACTCTTCAGAAGCGAAAGATTCCTCTTCAAAGGCATGTCAATCTAAACAGGAGGAGTAAAATGAGCTCCTATGGGGCTTTCCAAGATGTTCCTGTCCGAAACTGCCACGCAAGTTGTCATGAACATTTAGAAACCCTTAAAGCAGCTTGACAATACATTCATCTGGTGTAGAGATTCAATGTTTTCGAAAGATAGGTCCATGGCCTTTGAAAAGTTTTTAATTTTACCCTTGACTACAAATAAAGATGCTCTGATTTAACACAAATCACTATAACCAGAAAACAAGGAGTGTCGTTTGAACTTTACACTACCGAGAATAATTCATTCTGTGTAGCTCTGGAGCTGGGGACGGAGGTGCTTTTTGCCTCTGAATCACGTGGGTTTTTCCCCCCCCACAAGACTGCAGTGAAGGAGGTTGAAGCAGATGCTATTCTTTCTTTTTGCAGCTACAGAAAAAAAGACACACAGGCATGAATGAGGGGTCTGCACAATGACCATCAAAACATTAAAGTAAAGTGAACAACATTGTACAAAATTTTTTCATATTCCAGTGAATAAAATAAAAGCCCTCCAGGTTATCTCTGCAGTAAACTGCATGTAGTCACCAATGCATATGGTAGATGGCAGCGGTTTCAGGCCTTAGAAGGAGCAGCGGTTTGTTCATTTGCCCAATGGGGGACTGGTGAAATTACCTGGGCAGCAAATCAAGGTGAAGACACAGGAGGAATTCAGTAAGCAAAAGCAAAATTAAACAAAGAGAAAGATGGAAGATTAAGCTAAGAATGCAGGCATGGTTTGGTTAAGAAGCCAAAAGAACAGAAATAGAAGTCTACACCTTTTTGAAAGGTATAAAGCACCAAAGGAGAAAGGACTTGCTCGCTACCTTGAACTGTAAGAAGGAGAAATAAAGTGAAAATAAGAAAGGAAAGATTTAGACAACACACCGAGAATTCTTCTTAATTGTCAGGAGTATTAGGTTTGTTGAACGGGCACTCAAAGGAACTCTGAAGATATTTGAAACCTCACTGAACAAAGCCATGGAGATCATATTGTGAAGCTCAAGACTTAGGGATAAGGGGGGAAGCCTAGGGCAACCAGGAGCACTTTTCCAGCTCTAGTTTCTACTACTCCATAGCTCTAGGAAGAATAGTTGCTAAATTGTTCAATGAACCCAGACAAGTAGAATTCAACACAAGAACAAAGCCTCAGACAAAACAATAAAGTCAACAAAAATTGAAACACGCCCCTAAAAATAAAAATTAAATAAATAAATCAATCTCCAAACCTTGCATCATCCACTATAAATGACAAATTTAAGCCTGGCAGTTTGCCCAGAAGAACAAATTCCGAAAGACAGAATCTTTAACTAAGCAAGCCCAGGAAACAGGTTGGAAGAGTGTGACATACTTGCAAAACCTACTTGATTTAAATGCTGTAGCAGAGTAAACAGTGATGGAGAGAAGAAACGAAGATTTAGAGCCTGCTTTATGCATGAATTAATTTGTTCATTCACCGTGCACGGGTTTATTGAGCGCCCACAGCCACTTTTCCAGGACTGCGAGAGTGAATAAATAGAACAGACAAGAGATCCAGCCTTTGGAGCTTACATTTTGGTGTAAGGAACAGTGAAGTATCAATACCATCTGATATCTTCAATCATGAGGCAGCAATGCTAAACATGGGGCAGGATAAGCAAAAGGAAGATTTGGAGTTGGAGTATTTAACAATAGAGAGCAGAACTCATGGATAAGGAGAGAGCTTCAACAAGACTAGAAGGAAAAGCAGAGCTAGCCAAGGCCATTTTAAGGCAAGATCATTCCAAGGAGAGGAGAATCTGTAAATCTCTCTCTCTGAAGAGAAGAAGGAGGCCTGGGGGAGAGACATTGAGATGTGAAGTCAGACATGGCTTCTAGGCTGTGACAAGGGCCTCATCATTTGCTCTCAGTCAACTGCCCACAGCGTTAGCTTTGAGAATATGAAAAGCTTAGTAACAAAACCAATTCATAATTCATGAGCCATGAGATGTCACCCTCCCTGGAAGCTGGTCACCACCACTCACCTGGTGCTCCTGTGTGGCTGGTCAGAGTGGTCCAGGCGTGATATGTAATAATGTCAGCACAACATAGCATCATGGGTTCCTAGCACATCATCATGTCCTATAGTCCCTGCTGTTGACAATGTTTGCATAATCTCAAGTATTAGAACTCTGGATATCTGCTTCTTTTTCATTTTTAGAGTAGCATTAAGAAATACCTAAATTTACATATAATCCTTAATGTTTATACACAGAATGTGTGTTTATTGTAATAAAACTCCAAAATATCAGCAATTCTATTATAGGTTCATGATCTTCATAAACTTTTCTTTACTAAGGGTTTGGCAAACATTTAAAAGTAGCCGGGGGCTTAAAAATCAGCTTAGAAAGCCAAGTCAATTTGGCTGTGAGACTTAATAGTTCAAGACCTGTTAGATTTTTCAGACGTTTTAAAGACAGCTGTTCCACACTTTCTTCATCCATTCTTCCATTGAAGGGCATCTAGGTTGTTTCCAGGTTCTGGATATTACAAATAATACTGCTATGAACATAGCTGAACAAATGCTTTTGTTATGTGATAGGGCATCTCTTGGGTATATTCCCAAGAGTGGTATTGCTGGGTCCAGGGGTAGGTTGATCCCGAATTTCCTGAGAAACCGAAACACTGATTTCCAAAGTGGTTGCACAAGATTGCATTCCCACCAGCAATGGATGAGTGTACCCCTTCCTCCACAGCCTTTCCAGCAAAGGCTATCATTGGTGTTTTTGATTTTAGCTATTCTGACAGGTGTAAGATGATATCTCAAAGTTGTTTTGATTTGCATCTCCCTAATTGCTAAGGAGGTTGAGCATGACCTTAAGTGTCTTTTGGCCATTTGAACTTCTTCTGTTGAGAATTCTCTGTTCAGTACAGTGCCCCATTTTTTAATTGGGTTAATTAGCATTTTAAAGTCTAGTTTCTTGAGTTCTCTATAAATTTTTGAGATCAGACCTTTGTCTGTTGCGGGGTTGGTGAAGATCTTCTCCCAGTCAGTAGGTTGCCTTTTTGTCTTAGTGACAGTGTCCTTTGCTTTACAGAAGCTTCTCAGTTTTAGTAGGTCCCATTTATTCAATGCTGCCCTTAATGTCTGTGCTGCTAGGGTTATACATAGAAAGCGCTCTCCTGTGCCCATTTGTTGTAGGGTGCTTCCCACTTTCTCTTCTATCAGGTTCAGTGTGTTCGGACTGATATTGAGGTCTTTGATCCATTTGGACTTGAGTTTTGTGCAAGGTGATAGATATGGGTCTATTTTCATTCTTCTACAGGTTGATATCCTTCAATGGAAGAATGGATGAAGAAAGTGTGGAATATATACACATTAGAGTACTACGCTGCGGTAAAAAACAATGACTTCTCGAATTTTGCATGCAAATGGATGGAAATAGAAAACACTATCCTGAGTGAGGTAACCCAGACCCAAAAAGATGAACATGGGATGTACTCACTCATAATTGGTTTCTAGCCATAAATAATGGTCACGGAGTATATAATTGGTGAACCTAAAGAAGCTAAATAAGAAGGTGAACCCAAGGAAAAACATATAATTATCCTCTTGGCTATGGGAAGTAGACAAAATTGCCGGGGAGAAAATTTGGGATCTTGGGGGTGGGTTGGGATGGGGGTAACGGGGGATGGGGAGAGAAAAGTGAGAAGGGGAGGATGAGGGAAACTTGGGGAAACAGGAGGATTGGGATAAAGGAAGGTTGGATAGGGGAGCACGGAAGCACAATTCTTAGTTAAGGGAGCCACCTTAGGGTTGGCAAGAGATTTGAACCTAGAGTGGCTCCCAGGAGCCCAAGGCGAGGTCCCCAGTTAGTTCCTTGGGCAGCTGAGGATAGGGAATCTGAAATGACCCTATCCTATAGCAATGCTGACGAATATCTTGCATATCACCATAGAACCTTCATCTGGTGATGGATGGAGATAGTCACAGAGACCCACACTGGAGCACCGGACTGAGCTCCCAAGTTCCCAATGAGGAGCAGAAGGAGGGAGAACATGAGCAAGGAAGTCAGGACCACGAGGGGTGCACCCAACCACTGAGACTGTGTGACTGATCTATTGGGAGCTCACCAAGGCCAGCTGGACTGTGACGGAAAAAGCATGGGATAAAACAGGACTCTCTGAACATGGCGAACAATGGGGGCTGATGAGAAGCCAAGGACAATGGCCCTGGGTTTTGATCCTACTTCAAGTTCTGGCTTTGTGGGAGCCTAGCCAGTTTGGATGTTCACCTTCCTAGACATGGACGGAGGGGGGAGGACCTTGGACTTTCCACAGGGCAGGGAACCCTGACTGCTCTTTGGACTGGAGAGGGAGGGGAAGAGGAGTGGGGGGAGGGGGAGAAGGGTGGGAGGAGGGGGAGGGAAATGGGAGGCTGGGAGGAGGCGGAAACTTTTTTTTTCTTTTTCTCAATAAAAAATTAAAAAAAATAGAAAATGAACAAACATATGTTACTGCATCCTAGCATGGTTTCAAAGACTAACTGTATTAACTAAGTTATTATCAACAGTTTTTTGGCCATAGACATTAATATTATTGATACTGACTTCATTTTGACCACAGTGCAATAAATAGCTAGTTTTTATACCCTGAAAAAAAAATAAAGACAGCTGTTAAATAAGTTAGAAAACTCACTGTTGGTTCTCTTTTATTAATTGAAAGAAAAAACTTTGAGTGTTTCAGACAGGATACATTAGACTCTGCAACAATAACCGTGAGCAACACGTGACAGTCTGGAGTGTAACACGTGACTTCACTAAACCTTCTTTTTAGCTAGATCGCTGGCTGTTCTTGTCAATCAATACATAACGGAAGAGCTAAGTCAGTTCCGGCTTTAGAGCAACCCGATATCACCTGTTAACATGGTCAGGAAACAGCACTCACGGCAGGCCACCGCCTGACCACTTTCTCAGGTGTCGCCTATATCTCTGAATATTGAAGAACTTAGAAGGAGACAGCAACGGGTTTGAATCGAGCTCATTCTGTTCTGTTGGATAGGCACAGCTACACGAGGAAGAGTACTGAGCCACTGACATTTGGTAATTCCAAATGGAGACACACCCAAAATTGTAGTAGATTTTGACTGATTAAAGACTTAGTATGAAAAGGTAGCATATAAGAGGCAGGCAGATCTCTGTGAGTTCGAGACCAGCCTGGTCTACAAGAGCTAGTTTCAGGACAGGCTCCAAAACCACAGAGAAACCCTGTCTCAAAAAAAAAAAAAAAAAAGAAAGAAAGAAAAGGTAGAGTATAAAATAGCTCAAAACTTTTTATTGATTATGTGTGGAAATGAAATTTTCGATAGATTGGGTTGAATGAAATACACTAAAATTTGTTCTGCTTTTAACTTTGTAAAAAGTGTGACTACAAGAAAACACAAGCATGAGTGTGACTCATTTTCTGCTGTCCTAGAGGATATGTGTTGGTGCCCTCACATCAGCTTCCACCAATGTGTAACTGTGACTGTATTTACTACTCTTTAAATGACCGGCCCTTTTCAAGCCCAAGCCCTATGTTCAAATATCTGATGACCCTCACAATAACCCTGCAGGGAACTGGTTTTCCAGTTGAATAATTTAAGACTAGAAAGGTCCAGAAATTTGCCAACCCGGGGGGGGGGGGGGGGGGATTCTGTTTTAGAAACTGTAACCAACCCATTGACTCTCAAAGCTGAGTGAGTCTCGGAGTCACCTGGATGCTTGCTAAAACAGACAGAGCCCAGCCCTGGGGACTCTGACTCAGAGGCTAGGTGTAACCTGAAATGCATGTCTCTAAACTTGCTTCTGAGTAAGGCAGAGCTGTTGATCATGGTTTGAGAACCACGGAGCTGATCAACACCCTGCATGGCCCTCTTCTTAATAAAGTCTGTAGCCCTTCCCAATCGCTGTATTTTCCCTTAAAGTACGGGGAGTTTGAATACTTACCTTATGTGGCATCTAATTCTCCATTTTAAAGTGAACAACACATGATTTTCTTACACTGTGATTTTGCAATCACCACCACTAATTCTTAAAACATTTCTATTACTCCAGAAAGAATGTCAATGTATATTATATGACACCATCCTTTTGTGTTTATTATGTTCTTTCCCCAACAGGTTTTCAGAAACCATCTAAGTATATATGTATGCACATATCAATACACTTTCCCTTTTTCCTTTTATGGTCAAATATTATGGAATTGTATGTGTGTACTACATTTTGTTAATTTGTCAGTTTGTGTGCACTTTGGGCAGTGGTTATTGGAATTTTTATATCATGTTTCCATTGCTATGAGAAGGCCCAGTGGATTAGTCGCCTTTCTGTTGCCATGATAAATCATCATAACAAAAGGCAACTTAAAGAAGAGAGAGTTTATTTCAGCTTCTGGTTCCAGAGGGATGAGTGTCAGTCATGTTGGGCAGCATGGCAGCAAGTGGCAGGAGCAGGAAACTGAGAGGGCACCCCTTTTTATTGGGACCACAAAGCAGAGAGAGCACACTGGATGGCAAGGAAGGCCAAACAGTCACAATCCCTGCACCCAGTGGCATACTTCATCCAGTAAGGCCACACCTCCAAAGCCTTCTCAAATAGCACAACCAACATTGGACCAAATGAATGCTGGGAGACATTTCTCACTTTTACCACTACATGCAACAAGAATGGAGCCATCACTTTTACAGTAACATGTTTGCCTTTTTAAAATAACCGTCAAATTGTTTTTAAAGGGCTGCGCCATTTTGTATTACCAGCTACAGTATACATGGACATCCTTTTTCTCCACATCTTTGCTGTGACTTGGCATTTTCCTGTTTTTTAAATGGCCGTCCTAATGGATGAAGGGTTGTTTCACTTTGGCTTTAAGTTGCATTTCCCCTAGTGACTAATGACATTTGAACCTTCTTTATGAGCTTGCTAGCTCACAGGCATTTGGGTATCTTCTCTGCAGAAGTTTGTTGTCAAATCCTTTGCTTGTTTAAAAATTGGGCTGTCTTTTTATTACTGTGTTCTATGAGTTCTTTTGTTTTGAAGACAGGATCTCACTATGCAGTTCTGCCTATCCTGGAACTCACTATGTAGACCAGGCTGGCCTCAAACTCATAGAGATTGACCTTTTAAGTGCTGGGGTCAGAGTGAGCCACCATGCCCAGCCCTATGAGTTCTTTATATATTCTGCAGACAACTTCCTTTCCAGACACATGACTTACAGATAATTCATCCTGAGAGCTGTCCTTGGCCGCTGTGACAGTATCCACTGAAGAAAAAAAGCATCGTTGAAAAGCAACTGTGTAATTTTTTTCTTTTAGTGCTTATGCTAATGGGCCCCATCTGAAAACCATTGTGTAACCTAAGGCTGTGGAGATTTATACCTATGCTTCCTAGTAAGAAAATATTGCTCACACATCAAGGTCTGTAATCCATTTTGACTTAAGAGTTGTGCATGAAGTGAAATAGGAGTCCAGTTCATTCATTTTCATATGGATATCAAGTCTTCCTAGCATTATTTGTTGATTATAAGATCCATTGAAGCTTTAGGTAAAAACATTTTAAAGGCTGTCTTAATTAATATTTCATTAATATAAATTATACTATTTTTCCTCTCCACATGGTTGCATACTCTTAGAAAATCTTTTTAATCGCTGTAATTAGAACAGAATAAATGTCTTCTGAATTAAAACTCCAGGTTAGTAATGAATGGCCATAAGTAGGCTTGATCAATTCTACCCTGTCATTTTTACTGTTATATAATACAAAGTACTAAGATCTTAACGTTATGACTTTCAGATTACTTCTCCACTGACAGTTATAGAGGACTAGACAAAGGGAAATTTACCCCAAATGATGCTCCTCTGCGGTTTGATAACATGTTATTGCTGCTTGTGTTGTTACAACCTATCCAACTTATGCTCCATAAGTTGAGACATGGAGGATCATTCCCATATATTATTGTAATCATTTGATAAACAGGCTAACATAAGAAAAAATGTAGAAAATAAGATTCAAGGAATAAAAAAGAAAGAAAAAGAAAAGCCCTACATAATTGCAACTTATAGCAAGTAGTGAATTTTATACGTGAATACTTCCTTTCCCTAGGAAGTCAGGTAAACAGAATATAAAACAATAGAAACATCACCAAAATGGTGTAAGATGATTGCAATGAAGATTAAAATATAAAATTTTTAGTGTGTGAATTCATACGCCATCCATGAACATGTGAATTGTAAGGTAAGGTTTTTTTTTTTTTTTTTGTGCTATGACCTCAAACTAAAGGCCCCCAGACTTGTGCCAGGGAAATTTAGGCTCCTGGGTAGACATAACCCTGAGTTACCACACTTGTAAGAAGAGCTATAAGCAAGCCACCTTGAATTTAAGAACGTATTCTTTACTTTATTTCCATGTGTGCCTATCGCTCTTCTGAGTGTGTGAGTGTGTGTGAGTTGGAGAAAAGAGAAAATTGGCCTTCTTAGTATAGACTTGGAATTAAAGCTAGTAGACTGTTCTGCTGACTCTGCAAAACACACTGTCAGCGCAGCTCTGCTGCAAGAGTTTTTGGTCTGAGGAAGAAACGAGGAAGGGCTTTCAGGTGAATGCGGAGTGCCGGCAACGTTACTGACTAAGGCGATGAAAATGAAATTGCAACCAAGCCAAGGGCCTTCTGCATGTGCTTCAGAGACATGTTTCTGGTAAGTCTCATCAGGAGAATGGTAGAAACAAGAGTTGGAAAGGTGACAAACGTCATATTTATTTTTCTTTTTCTGTATATTGACTGAACTTTCTATAGCAATGCTAGAGAAGGATATTGTTATCCCAGTGATAGAATCCATAAGAGTTGGTTCCTGTGTTGTGAAAATGCCCATCAGATTTGGGAGCATATATATGACATTTCCCCAAACTGAAATATTGTCCATAAATAGAAAACCAGTTTTCCTTATTATTTATTCTAAGCTTTGAATTTATAAAGAAGAAATGAAAGCCAAAGGGTGTCATTCTCCAACTGCAAGCTAGAGACAATGCCAGAAAGAATTTTGCGTAGGTTATTAGGCCCTTAAACCTTCTCCATACTTACTACATTCCTTTCTGACGTCATCGTTCCTATGGCACTTCAAATGTCTAATGCGGAAATGCCATGCAAGACTCTACAGCTAACAGGAGAGCCTTAAGACTGTGGATCATCTCTACTCACAGCTGTCATAGAGATGGGCAGAGGGTGGACTCTGGGATAGGAGCAGATGGCAGTATAAAAGAGAAGGGGACTGAAGAAAGTGAGGCTTGGTCTACAACCCCAAGTCATAAAGTATTTGAAGTGAAGACAGAAACTCCAATGTATTTATGTTTCATAAAATTCTCGTGAGTATCCATCACCCGAGTCCCTGGGCCTATCTGAGAGAAGAAAGACACTTAGATATCACCTTGGGTCAGAGAGTGGACCCACTAGGTTTTTTCTTGTTGTTGTTTCCTGTTGCTTCAACAGTTTGTTTTCTTGAAGCAGAAACCAATAACAAAAACCCAAAAATTACAGATCACAAGTGATGATGGTTTCTGGCGTAGACACAATCACATCTCCCTTGAGAACCTGTGGTCACGCGGGCTATCTTGTGAGTCCTCTGCTTACACATGCAATGGTTTTATACATAAGCTTATTCCTGAATTGAATAATTCATCTTACCTCACAATACCTTAGGAGCTCAAGCAATTGTGTGTTAATGGGGAGGACTCCAGATTGGTACATATGGGCAGGGCTTGTATGTACAGAAAACACAGCACCTGGATTCTTGGGAATAAATAGATGCACTCTTAGGATATCACAAAGTTGTCTTATTCTAAATTCTGGTTCTAATTTCAAGCAAAGCAAAACTCTGCCCATCCTGGGCAGAGCCAGTCTGTACATGTGGTAGCCTGGATGTCTTCTCCTTAGGCAATCACTTCTCTCCTCACCTTGAAACATCACAGCCAGGTTGCCAAGGATGTGCTTCTTGTATGGAGGGGCTGAGTCATCACACCCAGACTTACATATCTGGGTCGCACTGTGTCCTGGATTTTAAGAACACTGCAGGAACCAGGGTGTGGACCGTCTCTGCAGTTCTGCCCCCAGCTTGTGTCAGCACGTTCTGGTATTTGAGCAAGGTTGAAGTCTGTACTCATGTGTGTGAAGAAAAGTCTAAAATGTGTGGGGGTGGGGGATAAAGTCCCAGTATATCCGCCTGTACTCACAGGCCAATCAAATCTGGTCAGCGCTTGAAACGTTGTTTTCAAAAGCTCTGATGTTAGAATGTCAGCCCTGCCATAATTGTTTTCCTGTACTGTCCATCTATGTCTGTTCATTAAACTTTAGATACATGCTTCAAGGCAGGATTTGATCTATTTTACAACTTACAAATGACTTTTTTTTTTTACAATTTAAGGAATACTTTTACTAAAAAGTTAATTTTTTTGTGAGATTAGATTTACTTGTCCAGTCTTCACTGATCAGATGTGCTTTTGAATTTACATCAGTTTTATTTTTAGACAACTTTTTAAAATTATTTATTTATTTGTTTATTTATTATGTATACAATATTCTGTCTGTGTGTATGTCTGCAGGTCAGAAAGAGGGCACCAGACCCCATTACAGATGGTTGTGAGCCACCATGTGGTTGCTGGGAATGGAACTCAGGATCTTTGGAAGAGCAGGCAATGCTCTTAACCCCTGAGCCATCTCTCCAGCCCCTTTTAGACAACTTTTAATTATCTCTGATCTATAACAAAGTTGAGGAAAAATGGGTGTGTCCTAATCTCCATTGATAGAGTCCAGCCGGGAAAAGGCGAACTTACTGGCTAATACCTTTCTCTAAGAAAACACATTTCCTGTGAATAAGAAAATAATGACTTCGTTATTCTATTCTTCAGTTGTTTTTTCCAGAAACATCAGAACAGGAGCAGAAGAATACAAATTTTAAGAAATTTATTAAAAGCAAATTCTATCTTATGTCCCCTTCTGTTTATTGTCTTAATTAACATCTTTGTAAAGAACATATATTTTATTTTTAGCAATTGTCTTGCTAATACAGAGGTTCACATCTGCCTCCCACAAAATTTCCTGTGGCTAATGAGCTGTGTCTCTGCACTGTTCTTGGAGTCCATGCTTTCTTCAGATGTCCTTAGCTTTTACCCAATGTCTTCTTTTATTTCATTCTAAGATCCCCTCCAGGAGAAGACATTGCATTCACTCACCGTGGTCACATGTCCATAGAGGCCTCCCAACTATGACAATGACTTAGACTTTCTAGATTTGTTATGGCATTGCGTATTCAAGAGTACTTATAGTTCACAAGTATATCTATTTGTAGGATGAGATTGTTCTAATGTTTTTCTCACCTATTTGGGGAGAAAGACCATGGGGTTAAAGTAACAATTTTATCCCATTATATCAAGGATACTGTCACCATGTTTCATCACTGTCAGGGTGAATCTTGATTACTTGTCTTAGAGTTTATAAGGTTAAATGTGTTTTGGAAATTGCTATTAATTATAAAACATGATATTTCCCTTAAATGAATATTAAATCTAATTTTAAGCATTATTTATCCAAGCTTCAGTACCATTATAACCAGCTATGAACCATTCAGGTTATAATACATTAAAGATGACATTGCATATTTAGAAGTGTTAGGAAGAGGGATTGCATAATAGGAAAACAGGTTTAGTGAGTTTTAAAGTTCATTTTGGGTACAATTTGAGTGCAAGAAATTGATATGATCAGTTGTTGCTTAGTATATTTGATTTTGCAAAGCATGTTATAATTACTATGAATTTTTTTTTCCAGCAGCCCTATGAGGATAGCCTTTGGAGTCCACACCATCTGAACTTATAAATGAACAGTTCAAGATATGGGAATTACAAGGATACATGGTATTTTTAAAAGGAATGATTAATATTTTAAAAATGATCTTAACGTTGTGTCTGTGTTTATGTATGTGTAGATGCACGCATGCATGGGCATGTACATCACACATGGGTGTGGAGGAAGGATGACAAATTACTGAAGCCAGTCCTTTCTTTCTACTATGCCCTGAGGATCAAACTTACATTGTTAGGGTTGATAGTAAGCATCATACCTATGGCCATCTTACTGGGTTGTGAAAATTAATCTTTATTTTGTAAATATCAAACAAATGTTTTATGAGGAAAATTTGACTTCAAACAAATGTGAGTCTTATGGTGATAGATAAACACAGTTCTTGTGTCCATCCAGACACTAGTAGAATACCAACATCTTGGTCGTGAGATAATTATAGGATATATATTTATAATATTATATTATATTATATTATATATAATATTATAAATATATATCCTATAATGCTTGGCCGTAACTCTAGGTCTCCCAGAACCTACTTAGAGATTTGTTTACTACTCTTTTCTACTTTAAGAATAGTGAGGGAAAAATAGGCTATTAAAACTATAACCACAACAATAGGTTTGAATACTGATTGGTAATTGTTATAATTTAAAAACAATGGATGAGTGAGAGAGAGACCATACAACAGGGCTCACATAAGTGATTTATTGGAAGAGGAGAGAAAAGGGGCAGAAAAGGGGACAGAGAAAAAGGTAGAGGAGAGCAGAGAGGGGGGCAAGGACTTGTCTCTGAGGACAAGTGCGGCAGAAGACATATATATATATATATATATATATATATAGATAGATAGATAGATAGATAGACAGACAGACA
This sequence comes from Neodon shergylaensis, assembly GCA_025134845.1. NCBI lineage: Eukaryota > Metazoa > Chordata > Mammalia > Rodentia > Cricetidae > Neodon > Neodon shergylaensis. The sequence goes on from JABTXL010008822.1 coordinate 4,301,414, forward strand.
GACAGACAGACAGAGATGGGAGATGGGCAAGGCAAATGTGCACAGGGGTACTCTTTGTGGCTGCAACTGAAGATGTATTATAGACAGAGACTACACTTTTGTTTCTCAGCTGCCCAGACCTGAATAATCACACAGACACTATATTAATTATAACATTGCTTGGTCGATAGCACAGGCATATCCCTAGCTAACTCTTACATCTTAAATTAACTATTTCTAGTATTCTGTGTATTGCCACGAGGCTGTAGCTTACAGGTGCATCATGTTACTCCTTCGGCCACTACATGGTGTCTCCTTCGACTCTGCCTATTTTCTCTATATATCTATGTTCACATTTCCTCCCTGACTTTACTCTGCAAAGCCACTGGTCAAAACAAATTCATTATTTGTTATAAAAACAAAAATTATTCATTAACAAATAAAAGCAATACATATACAGAACATCCCATATCAATGTATCCTGTCAGGACCTTTAGGGCAGGCCAGTACAGATGCCTGAATTCTAACAGCAATGCCATTGTATTGATGAGATCACCTTAACAGTGTAACTTGAGGATCTATAATAATGTGAGCCTACACCTTATGTAGGGAAGTTACAACATGTGTGGATTTTATGTAAGAGAAGGCAACTATGTATACTCAAGCCAAAAAACACACAACAGTTATCTTTTGTTACCTTGTGGGAATAGTTCCAGAACTTTCAGGTACACTAAAACCTGATAGTCCTAAGTCCTATATATAAAATACCATGAATATTTGCTCATAAGTTGTGAACATCTTTCCATATACTATACCAGAGCTAGGTCTACAGCATGAGTTTTTTATAAATAGTGATTACTCTGTATATTTTAGGGAGTAATGATAAGAGGTGTACCTGCTCACTGCCTATGTAATTTAAAAATATTTTGATCCACGGTTGACTGAATCCATAGATGCAGAAGAGGACTTCCTATGTACCGAAAAGGATGGAGAGAGATCTCCTCTACATTTCCCTTTCCTCGCTGGATGGAGACGTTCGAGTAAGTTTGAGGTAGAGCTGTGATCATGTTCCCCCCTCAGGTATTGTCTCTCATAATTTCGGATTTTTTGCCTTATCATGTGTGGGAATGGTATTTAAGGGAATTTATTTTTCCTAGAGCAAGATTCCTACATGTAAGTACACTACTTCATCTGGCTATTATAATAAAGAAATTGAAATATCATCAAAAGTTTGTGCTAGTGCTGTCTATCTTCGATGCACAATAAACAGTCCCCCAAAATATTTCGATAACTGCTTTTGACACCATGTCCCTTTTGCCTTATACATTAACCCCAACACAGCACACAGTTACACTGTTTTCCATGTATATGTAATATACATGTAATTGTATATATACACACACCCAAGATGTTATACATGTATAATATATACAATATATATGTAATTGCCATGTAATATGAACTTATCCATACCATACTTTTTCCTAGAAAATTACTTTTGGCATTGGTTTGTAAGAAAGATGACTTCGTTAGTACAGACCCTACAACCATCTGACTCCTGGTGTCCAGGCTGGTTTTCAGTTTTCCTGTTCTGATCTGCTCAAATCCCTCCACACCTTGCTGTAGGAGACACAGACATAGTATCTCATAGTATGTGTTCCAAAGTCTGATTTCATGAATTAAGGAAGTGCTAACAAAGAAGTATCATGCTCCCTCGGAGCCTCCACCTCAACCTAACAAAAGTTCGAGGAAAACAGCTCCAGGGACATTCTCCTCTTTTTTCTTTTACGTTAATGTATGCAAGGCAGAGGTGAACAAATTTCCAGGCTACAGGGTCAGCAGCGAGAGCAGTAGTGCCCTGGAAGATGTGGGTTGCCAGTGGGGTAGACAGAAGAACGTTTGCTCCCCTGTCCCCTTTGATAGCAGTCATGAACCGAGACAGAAGGGAAGACAGGCAGCCAGTTCATTGCGACCTCTTTTTCGTCATCTTGCCTTTGCATGGCCGGTACATTACTGGGGTTCCCAGTTGTGACAGAGTCAACAGGGAAACTAGCATGGTCTAAGGATTCTGAGAAAATAGTCTGTTATGTTAGGAAGACAGTCATGGCTGCTGAGAACTCAGAACCACAAGCAAATCTTAACATCAAGGCGTGCCCCAATAACCCCCTATTGCTAACCCTCACTACTCATGGTTCAAACAATGCACCGGCTGGGGACCAGTTTCCCAAACATGAGCCTGTGGGGTGGGGTGTTTTTTTTTTTTTTATTTTTCGAGACAGGGTTTCTCCGTAGCTTTTGGTTCCTGTCCTGGAACTAGCTCTTGTAGACCAGGCTGGCCTCAAACTCACAGAGATCCGCCTGCCTCTGCCTCCCGAGTGCTGGGATTAAAGGCGTGCGCCACCACTGCCCAGCTGCCTATGGGGTGTTTTGCACTGAATCCGGAACATTACACACACACAGAGGGGGGTGATATAAGGGAAGTACGTAAAACATTTGAATTTTGTGACTATTTTACATATAAACCCACAGACATGCTTCTTATTAAGCCTATATGCTTCATGAGACCAAAAAAAAAATGGGCAGCAGACATTCTCATGTGGTGAAGAGACTCAGGCCTGCTAAGTAATCCGTAATCATCCTACCTCAGGTGAGGTGAGTTACATTTTAAAGGTCAGGGCTTAGGATCTGCAAATTTATGTTATTTTAAAAATGCCTGATTTGTCACTATCTACTGTGTGGTACCAAGCATGTTACTGAACTTCTCTCAGTTTTGACATCCATCCGTAACATGTGTGCAATTTGGAGGATTAAAGGAATGTATTCACATATTAGTAATCTTAATCTGCACGTTAGCCGGATTTGGAGAAGTAGAGTCAGTTAGCCTCGGGAGTAACTGGCAGGAAATTACTACACATTCTTAGCTCTTTGCTTTTGGTGAAAGCATTGGGCTCATCATGTCCTGGAAGGCCATTATTTTGACATTTTGTTTAAGGCTACTTGCTAATTTGACTCTGTTATTTTAGGCAAGAATGTTGAAAAAGACCTAAGTGATATTATTAACAAATAGGTTGTAGCTTCTCCTCACAAAGTTAAGCCTCTAATTATATGTTGAGCTGATTTATTAGTACTACAGGCTTAAACATTTCCTAACAATTAAGATTGGCTAGAGACACAGAATAACTGTCCATGCACAGGATGTGACGGCCAAGGTGCCGCGGAGGAATAGGTGATATGCAACGATGACTCACAAGGATGGCTCCGAGAAAGGTATTAATTAGACTAATAGGAAATTATAACAAGTAAAATATGGGTTGAGTATCAGCAAATTTCCCTTACGGACATGTTTTCTATGATAGAAGGGAAGAGTCTTCTAAAGGAGGTGATTACAGCTTTGAAGCCTAAGCCCTTTAAAACTAGACTGAACAGAGCTTCCCTATTACAGTTGCAGGGACCGTGTTAGGTAAGCTAACAGCCCTTGACACTGCTAAACCTGGGATGGCTGGCCTCACCAGCAATTAAATATATCGCAAACCATTCAGTGGATTCTCTCCCTGGAAAATCAGTCATACGAATCCACCTGCATTCTTTTCTCTTAAGACAAATCTTTCAATATCACTGATATTAATATAAACGCCATAGAAGTCAGCTTTTCATTTTTAAGACCTAGTGTATATTTTGATTATTTCTTTAGCAGAGAAAATTTTATTCCTTAAGATATTTAAACAAATATCAACTTCGGTTTCTTTGCGAAGAACGTAAGCTTTATTAAATTTGAGACTAACCGTCTTCCTTGTACTCAGTGAAACACTATTCGTTTGGCACCGTCACATAAACAGGGTGTGCCACATCTTCCAGGAACTGTACCAATAGACAAAGTGGCTTGAGACGTTGCTGTAACTATCACTGTTCTAGGTCCACTGTAACAAGAACTCACGGGAGCCTATGATATTATTTTTGGGTTCCACCTATGCAGAATATAAGGACACTGGTCTGGAGCTGGATAACGCCACCCACAGCACTCTTCCCAGGCACACCCCAGTTCAAATCCACCACACTCAGCAGGCCGCTGGCCTGATGGTTTCAGGAATGCTGGAAGAGCCTCCTTACCTGTCTGTCTGGGAAACTCTGAACCACGTATCTTTCTTGAGATATCAGCCCATGTCTCCCTCTCTTTCTTTCACCATGCGCACTGCCTTTCCCTTGCCTGCTAGCTCTTCTCCATCATGCTCCCCAAACTAGTGACGCAACTGTTTATTTCATACTAGAAATGCCCCTACTTAAACATGCTACCCAGCTCCCCAGTTCCCTTTCACCAGCCTTTCTTCCATCCTTGGTCTTCTACAAATTTTCTGTCCATTCTGAACCATGGACAACTCTCCAAAGATGGTGGCTCTCTCTTTCCTGTCTTAGCATTTTCTACTCTAAATGCATTTCAATAATCCATTTTTATCTGAATAGCTCCCACCACACAGATTTCACCATAGACAACTATGCCTGAAAATACCTTACCATGTTTTTCTAAGGCAGCACTTAAGTCCCGTTGCCCCCACACCCCCAACGTGGCTTATGCTCATGCCTTTGCAGCACTCTGATGCCATAATCTTCTTCAAGAAATCAATATTTGGTCCTGGATTGAATTCCTTTTATTCTGTTAGCACAGTGTTGGCTTTTAGTAAATACTTAGAAAATGGTTCTTGGATGAATTAATGATCAAGACATCTCATTGGGACAAGTAACAAATTGGTTGATATCCTAAAACATATATAAATTGGAAAAAATTATCTAGGGTACAGAAGTCATTAGGACTGGAAAAAGAAGACAGCATCTCCGGCAAGAAAAGCTGTATGGACAAAGATGAGAATAACTTAAAGATGTTCATGAAATGCTGAAGGGTATCATATGATTAGAGTGGAAGCTATATGTTAAGTAAATGAATGGTCAGATTATGAGGGTCAATGAAAGACAAGAAAAAGACATTAAATACAATTGCGGTTGGAGATATTAACCCACCCATCACTTTAGAACACATTAATATTATAACTAATGTGGTCATTGATGGAAGGGCAACCTGGGACATGTATACTAGAAGCAGTAGGTCATGATTACACTACAGTCACCAAAGGCCACTAAGAGCGTGTGTGCTGTAATATATGAATGAGAAGGCATGATGGGATGCATTGCTATTTCCAGTCTATGCTCCTCTCACTTTCAGTGCCTGTCCTCTAACCCTTGGCTAGAGACTTGGCTGACTTGGCTGGGCAATTTGCTTTGGTTGCTAGAATCTGAGTAGGGATGATGTGAACAAAAATTTGAGAAGCATTTATACTGTGTGTCTAGGCGGAATGCCATCCTCACTAAGAGAAGAAAACTTGGCTAATCTTCGTCTAGCAAGCCCAGGAGCAGCTGAGCCCTTGCTGAATGCAGCCTTAAACAGTTAACCCCCTAGCCAGTCCACAAACACATGGTAAATGCTAAATAATTGTTTCAAGATTAAGTTTTGGGGTGTCTTGCTGTGTAGCAATAGTAATTGTTACAGGAGATTAGGATATGTTAGTGTAATAGAAAGAAAGGATGGGAGGATTATGAGACATTCTTTTGAAGGCCAAAGTCCTTCGGTGGGAACCAAGACTGGGGTTGGATAAAATTCAAAGACCTCTATGAGATTTTTTCTGAGGGAGTACAAGGATGATCACATTTAGGTGATAAAGAAATGAGCCCAAAAATCTGTGATTTGTTGACTCTAAGGTGATTGTGGGAAGATTGGGGAAATGGGTGTGACAAGGACTTAGAGGTAAGGAAAGGGGGGCTGAACTAGACACAAATGATGCTCTCAATCCTGGTTCTCAAATTCCTCTTGAAGCTTTGACCTACAATGTGACTGTGTTTGGAAAAGGGCCTTGAAGAGACCATTGGGGTAAAATTATACCACAAAAGTGATCTATTCTAGTAAAACCAGTGGCCTTATAAGAAGACACAACAGAGATCTTCATTTACACAGAAATAAAAGCTGCATGAGGACACAGTAAGAAATCGTCTGTGTCCAAGTCACAAAGCCCTCAGCTCTGACCATACTATGCTGGGATGCTGACTTCACACTTCCAATATCCTGAACTGAGAAAATATATTTCTGAGTGTAAACCATTAACTCTGAGGGGTTTTCCTAGGGCAATATGAGCTAAATGATGGAGCTCTAGAAATATCTTGGAGAAGACATTAAGACTGGACCTAAAAATGTCCACTTGAAGTGTGTGTGTGTGTGTGTGTGTGTGAGAGAGAGAGAGAGAGAGAGAGATCCAGATGAAAATGTGTCATAACTCTAGAGGGATAAAGACCTACCTTGTGGAGGAAAAGTGTCATAATGGAGGATAGTGAAGTCAACATAAACTAGAATTGAATCCTTCCTTCCTACTGGAGAAATGAGAAATTACTTAACTCCTTCACATGCCACTATTTTGTACTTTTCAAAACTGTATCAATAACAGTCCTCACACTCAGTGGTCATTATGGAACGATGCAAATATTCGTCTGCACATAAAAATGCCTGATAGCGTGTGCAGCATAGAATTGTCTCTAACTAAATAGAAGATATTTCAGAATGTAATATCATTGTCAAACATCAAGATGATTACAGTGCACTAGATAGTAAAGTCATTCACCGGGGTTCATCATAGGGATCTTTAGTGGTCTTTGAGGGAGTTAGTACAATGGCGACAAGTCTACACATGTGTGTGGAGGTGTAGAGAGGGAGAAAGGACACCCATTTGGCAAAACAGACACAACAGTCAAACAAGCAGACAATTTGAGTCTGAAAGTAAGAGTGCATTTGATATGGGATTCTCCTCTGTATACTGTGAATACCATTGCTTAATAAAGAAACTGCTTTGGACTTATAGCAAGGCAGAACTTAACTAAGCGGGGAAAACTAAACTGAATGCTGGGAGAGAGAATGCGGAATCAAGAAGAAACCATAGAGCCGCTGCCAGAAATAGATGGGCTAAAATTTGCTGGTAGGCCACGACCTTGTGGTGATGCACAGATTAATGGAGATGGGTTAAATTAAGATGTAAAAGCTAGCCAATAAGAAGTTAGAGCTAATAGGCCAAGCAATCATTTAATTAATACAGTTTCTGTGTGGTTATTTTGGCCTCCTACAACATGCATTTGATAAAAATACAGTGATATGAAGCAGGAAGGACAGCTGAGGCAGCTTGAACTAAGGCCTGACTGTCAAGTCCAGAAAGAGGAAAAGCAGGTACATGTGATGGTAAACAGGAAAGTTAAATCCTCGCATTATTTCTGCCAAGTGCTCACAGAATTTTGTAGTCTGGTTTTGTGTGAAATCTAGGAAAAATTGCTCCCATTATCATAAACAGTTCCCGCCGTGTTTTTTCTGTCTTGACAGACAATTCCTTGATCTGCTGTTTGCGTCCTGGGTCTGTCGCTGTAGTCTGATGCGCACTGAAGCCAGGAAAAGCACATAATCTGTTAAGGATGGATGACTTCATTGTCTTGCCTGGCCAGGGAAGAGTCTACGTGGAGAATGAGGAGTGATATCAGGCGGGGCTCTGAGAAGAAGCCAAGATTAACAGCGTCTCTCATTCTCATTTCAAATTCATCCATTGAACCAGAGATTGAAAACTGTTTTTCTTTGGACTTTCCTGGCAATATATAAAAAAGAAAATACAAAACAATGAGTAACTATTATTTCTAAGGCACAGTTACTTCAATATATCCCTTCCTGGGCGGGGGGGACAAATTTATTTCTATGTTCATTGTGTGCTGCTTGCTTTGTGATCTGCATTCACAAAATCCCTTATTTGGTGAAATCCTCCTTTTGGAAAGTGTACCCGACAGTTAATTATCGACTTACAAAGAAAGGAAGGAAGATGATGTCATTGAAAACCACTTATTCTTGTGAATTTACATAAATGCTGAATGTAAATAAAATAACATTTTCTGACTAGTTCCCTGCACATTTCTGTTTAGGAGAAAATAAAAATGGACTGTATGTTTTTGGTGATCTTTTTCACCAGTAGACGATAGGTAGTTTGGAAAGACTAATCTGGCTGTCTTTATTCAATTATCTGGCTTGCTCTGGCAAGAAGCACAATAAGTGAAATCAGAGGGGACGTTATAATTACAAGAACAAAGAGAACCATAGGGTTTTGCTTATAAGTTTACCTTTTGTTGTTGAAAAAATTGCATGGCAACATTTTTATTTCAGAGTCAAATCAGTCTTTCTTGTCTAAACATAATCCTTAGGCTATAGTGGAAAGAGTTTCTTTCACCAAACTTCCCTCTGAAAATAGTCTTTTATTTAAGTCCCACTACGTGGATTCATACTATTGTGGCCAAGTAGGTACTGACTATTTTACATGCAGAAAGGGAAGGAGATAAGAGAGAGAGGAGATTCACCTGTATGTGCACACACACACACACGAGAGAGAGAGAGAGAGAGAGAGAGAGAGAGAGAGAGGAGGGAAAGAGGTGGAAGAGGAAGAAAGAGAGAATGAACGAAATTTGTCTGCCTTCTGGATGGCAACAGAATTGTTACAGCTCATCTCTTCATGCTAGCCCTAGCTAAATTCTTTCTCAAACTGTGCTGCCACCTCAAATCATTCGCACACCCTCTTCTGGCATTGTGGAGCTAGAACTTTCTGGAAGATAGTTTCAGTTTTAACATGCTTTCAGACCTGGCTGTGCATGTGGGAACTTTTAGAAAAGTATCTGGCTGGTCTTTCTTAAGAGTGAACTAGTCTCTGATTTTCCTTTATGTGAGATTTCAAACAGGAGTTAAGTAGATTAAGGATCTGCGCCCCTGACAAGGAATCTCATAGACTTTTTAGGGACAACAGAAAGTGTCGTCCCAGAGTGAGGGTCATGGCACTCCACAGCAGATGCTTTCCTGTGCTTTTGATCAAACCATGGAGAAGAAGTCCCTGGAGGGAATCACTAGAGCAAATGAGAGAGGCCAGGACTTAAGGTTGCTCTTTCTTCTCTCTCCCAGTTCTATGCACTATGTAAGACATGACAGGGTTCAGAGCTCTCTTAATAAAGAGTGCTTCCATTAGCTAAGCTATAGGGAGGGTTGAAAGTGGGAGCCTAGGAGGTGGCAGCGAGAACATAGAATGAGTCACAGGAGGTGACTTATAATCCCCAAGTCATTCTTCCTTTAGGAACACTCCCTCTCCACTGCCAGGCACATTCTGATGAGGAAAACAGAGCCTAGCTTTCTCCTACTTTACTGAGAAACATTGTTAGTCAAGAAAGGAGTTCCTTAAGGTTCAAGTACCAGAAAACAAGATAAACAGAACAATCTGTACTAGATGGAGCACAGATGATGTGCAAAATAGAACAAAGGTGTTTAAAGCACAATAGAAACCTTTAGAAAAGAAAAATTATGAAGTTCACAAAAGAGACATAGATCATCATAAGAATGATCAGTGATGAGGCATTGAAGGAGGAGAGCTGAACTCAAGAATGCAGTATCTGTATACTTTCCCAAGAAAACAAACAGGAATATGTTAGTGACAGAGGGTAGAACATACAGAATACACACATTCTGTGGTCTTTTAAGAGAGCTAATATCTATAGAATAGGAGTTCTGAGAACAGGGAAAAATAAATAAATAAATGGAGAAAAATAAATATTTGAAGACAGAGTAAGCAAAAGTTTTCAAAATTAGAAAGATGTATAAGACCTTAAATTAAAAATGCAGATTGGCAATAGGCTGGTGAGATGGCTGAGCAGGTAAAGATGCTTGTGGTCACACTGGAAAAAAGACAGCATCGTTAACAAATGGTGCTGGTCAAAGTGGATGGCTGTGTGCAGAAGAACACAAAGAGATCAGTATTATCGCCCTGCACCACATTTAATTCCAAGTGAGTCAAGGACCAGACACAATGAACAAGGTAGAAGGTAAAGTGGGGAAAAGTCTTGAAGTCATTGTCACAGGGAAAGATCTTCTGAACAGAATACCAGTAGCACAGGCACTGAGATCAGCAATTAAAAAAATTGGACCTCATGAAACTCAAAAGTTTCTGTATGGCAAAGAACACTATCACTCAGGAAAAGCAACAGCCTACAGAATGGGAAAAGATCATTACCAATTAAAAAACAGGGTCAATATCTAAAATATTTAAAGTTCTCTAAAAGCTAGAAATCAAGAAAACAAATAACCTGATTTTAAAATAAGGCACAGATCTAAATAGAAATATTCCCAACAGAGGAAACTCAAATGACTGAGAAACATTTAAAGAAGCTTTAACATCCTTAGTCATTAGGGAAATGCAAATCAAAACTACTTTGAGATCTCATCTTACCCTGTCAGAATGGCTTAAATCAATAATACAAATGATAACTCATGCTGGCGAGGATGTGGAGTAAGATGAACACTCATCCCTTGTTGGTGAGAATGCAAACTCCCCCCCCCCATTTTTTAAATTTTATTTTTTTAAAAAAGAAAACAAACTATCTCTTTGCATTATACATACCAATTCAAGTTCCCACTTCCTCCCCTCCTCCCATCCCCTCCACATACCCCCCCCACCCACACCCTATCCACTCCTCAGAGAGAGTAAAGTACATTGCTTTGGGGATTATCCAATGCCCTCCCTACTATATCTAGGCTGAGGAAGGTGTTCATCCAAAGAGAATGGGTTCCCCCAAAGCCAGTACAAGCAGTAGGGATAAATCCTGGTGCCACTGCCAATGGCCCCTTAGTCTGCCCCAGCCATGCAACTGTCACCACATTCAGTGGGACTAGTTTGGTCCTATGCTGGTTCCTTTCCAGTCCAGCTGGAGTTGGTGAGCTCCCATCAGCTCAGATAGACTGTTTCAGTGGGTGTATCCACCATGGTCTTGACCTCCTTGCTCATATTCTCACTCCTCCCACTCTTCAACTGAACTTTGGAAGGTCAGTGCTCTGATGTAGGTCTCTGCCTCTGTTTCCATCAGTTGCTGGTTGAAGGTTCTGTGGTGATATTTAAGATATTCATCAGTCTGAATATAGGGCAAGGCCAGTTTAGGCACCCTATCCTCTATTGCTTAGGGTCTTAGCTGGGGTCATTCTTGTAGATTCCTGGGAATTTCTCTAGAGCCAGATTTCTTGCTAACCCCATAATGGCTCCCTCTATCAAGACATGGAAAGATTGTTTGGGGAGAAGGTGAAGACTAGAACCGTAGGATTAAGCAGAGAGGTGGTGAGAGGAAGGTGGGTAAGGGGATGAATGCAAGGAGGAAAAGCTAACATGAAGGGTCACCTGAGCATCATATGGAAACTGACTACAATAGAAGCATCTTAAAAATATACAGATATGAGAGAAATCTAAATCAGATCACCAAATAACAGGGAAGACAAAGCCCCAACTACACCTCTGTTGATACCAAATGAAACCTCCAGTGTTAGGAATGTGTTATGTCTAACTGAGCTATTGGTCAATGGGGCCTGGTAGAAGCCATAAACATCTCAGGCTATTTCCAAGGCTATGGTAAAGCCCTATTGTTAAAGACAACATACATGTATTTCACGAAACATAGGAAAGTCAAACTGGTACCTAACTAAAGTCTTCACCCCTACTGACTAGTAGTCATGGTACTGGAAGGTACTATGCACACCACCAGAGGAGAAAGCTAAATACTAACCCAGTTACAAACCCTTTGATTTAAAATGATGACCTTTTGCATGATACTCTGGTGCAATAGTGACATAAAGGTTGTGGGAGTAACCAGCCACTGATTCCATGAATGCCCGACACTGCTCAGGGGCCAAGAACCTGAGAATAGAGAGGCCATGGATCTAAGAAGAAAACAACTATTATTGTTGTGCTAAAGGAACATAGCAATAAAATGGCTCCTAATGACTTTCTAGCACACCCAGAGACAAGCGCATCACTCAGCTAGCATCAGAGAAGCTTCCTCCTGCAAAAGACGGGAATTAATACAGAGACCACAACTGTACAATGTGCAGAGAGTGAGAGTCATTGGAGTACTCAATCCTAAATGAAATGTCTCAGGGATCACGGAGCCAGGCAGAGGAGGATGCAGAAAGGTTGTGAGAGCCAACAGAGATGGGAGCCACCAAGGAAACCCTGCCTTCCAGACACAGCAGGGCTGACACACATATGAGCTCACAGAGACTGTGGCAGCTTGCACAGACCTGCACAGGTTCAAGCCAGGGGTCCCAGCTGTGAGAGCGGAAGTAGACACAAGCCCTCACCACTAACCCAGAAACTGTCTACAATAGACAGCTACTCACAAAGGAAAAATTAGTTTTCTCCTGTGGAGTCTCACTGGGTATACAAACCATACTTACAGGAAGCCAGGTCCCATCCCCAGCAGCAGATGGCCAGCCCAAAATGAACTCAATCCTATTTTTCAGAGGTGTTTTCTCTTATAATGCTTTGACTACACATTTTTTACCTTACTAGTCTTTTGATTATCTATTATGGTTTCCAATTTTGTGGTTTTATGGATTTTGCGTACATGTGTTTCTCATGCTTTCTCTTTCTTGTTTTTCTTCTTATGTATGTTTTATTTATTTATTTATTTATTTACTGCCTGTATCCTGGTTAGGCTTACTCTTACTGTAATGAAATGCTATGAACAAAGCAAATTGTCAGAGGAAAGCGTTTATTTGGCTTACCCTTCCTCATCACAGTTCATCACTTAAAGGAAGCTAGAACTCATACAGTACAAGAACCTGGAGGCAGGACCTGATGCAGAAGCCATGGAGGAGTGTCGCTTGCTGCCTTGCTCATCATGGCTCAGCTTCCTTTTTTATAGAACCCAGGACAACCAGCTCAGGGTTGATATCACCCACAATGAACTGGGGCAGCCCACATCAGTCACTAACTAAAAAAAAAATAGAGGCATTTTCTCAACTGAGGTTCCTTTCTTTCAGATAATCCTAGCTTGTGTCAAATTGGCAGCCTGTTTGTTTTCTAAAGTGAGTAGGAGCTTGGAATTGGGTGCCTGGAGAGGTGGAGAAGTGAGAAGGAAAACCATGATCAAAATATACTACTTGGAAAAAAACCAACAACATTACTTTCAATTAAAAAAAGAAGGAGGGGACGTACTTGTGACCAAGCCTGATGACTGGACTTCAGTCCCTGGAACTCACGTGATACAAAAAGTGAACCAACTCCTGCAGATTGTCTTCTGCCTTCTGTGGTATGCACAGCCCCCCATTTAATAAATGCAGTAATTAACAAATCATAGATGGGCACAAGTAGATGATAAAACAAAATCACACGTAGGTGTAATATTATGAAAATTTAAAACAATCATCAACAATATCTCTAAGACGTTTTCAAATAATAAGTACAGGGAGTGGGAGATGACAGGAGAGGGAGTTAAAAGAACAGGTTAGATCATCGATGAATTAAATAGCATATATCTAAAGACATTAATGTAATTCCCTTTTTAATAGCAATTAAAGCATTTTAACTTTAGAATTAGTAAAGAACTGCTAATCTTTGCATGAGTTATTTCAGAAGGGAGAAAGGAAAGGGAAACTGTGTTAGCAATGCTTGTAATGCTAGCAAGACCCTGACTTAATACCAACAAGAAAACAGCTCAGACACCCAGTATTTTGCACAGTTAATACATTAAATCAAAGAAAACAGTACAAGGTACAAGGGAACTTATGTTGATGTGCCTCACTTATGACTGCAAATGAGAGAAGTCTAAGATGCTTAGGTTGTCAGTACAGATGCCACACAGTTCACCATTTGCATCCTGTGAAACACTCTGCCAGCCGAAAACATATCATGTTGAAAAAATGATTAATTCTTTCATCAAAGCATCCTGGTTTTACACAGGCAAGCTGTCGCATGTCTGAAGTGTACTGTGACTGACTTGGGGCTGCCGTTCCTCACTGCTGCTCACAACTGTGATGTTCCATTGTATGTCACCAGTTTAAGTTCACACTGGGCTTTCCATCGACCACATACCCATTCTGCCTCTTAGAAAGTTGTAAAATTGTAGATGGAACTTTCATTAAGTTGGAGACTATCTCACAGATATATAATAATAATTATAATAAATATCTAAGAAGAGCAATTAATAGAGGAGTTGTTTATTTTAGTTCTATACATTATTAACAAATGAGCTTTTGATCTATGGCAGCACATCATAATGTGAAGTGTGGTGACAAATCTCCATTGCCTGCGTGGGGAGTGAAAGAGAAGAGACCAGGCATCATTTACCCTCGCTTCATGAGCACGACCCCAGTGACCCAAAGACTTCCCAGTAGGCCCCACCTCTATAGACCCTTCCTCAATACTGCCTAGCTGGCAAGCAAGTCTTCATCATATAGACCATTGGGATGCACTGAAGATTTTATTATGATATCTGTATATTAAGAAATTTGGTGACCAAGTCAATTTTAGCATGGGAATATAAAGGTGACAGTTTAAGAGAATCTGAACATTGGGGAATTAATATAGAAAAAAACCACTATGGAGTGTAAGCTATAAAAAAATCTTAAATAAATACTGTGTTTAAAAAAAAACTAGAATGATGACACTCCCACTAAATAAAACTTCTTAACTAAAAGTCTACAACCAACATGGCATTTCATAAAGCCACTTGGAGGCAAACCTCCATAATTATGACTTTATTTTATATACAACTCTTTGAATACTGGCTAAATAATAAAAAGTACAAAATAAAATCCAAAAATGGTGACACAGATACCCCCCAGCCACTTGAGACCAGGAGTTCAAAATTACTCTCTGATATAGCAAGACCACATCTTAAAAAGAGGCGTGGGAAGAAGAAAGGAAATAAGAGGGAAGGAGAAAATTAGAAACAAACAAACAACAATTAATTTTAATGGCTTCAAAAACTTTTTAAATGTCAAGGTTTTCACAGACAAAATGTTAGAAGTATTAATTATCCATTCAAAATTTACTTAAAATTTTGATCAACAATGTTTAGCACAAACAACATAAAGAAGGCATCATTTCCCTTAACAAGCAAAACTACAGCCCCTAGGAACTAACTTCAATATTTAAAAAACAATATCTCATGGAAAGTATTCAAACTTAAAATTTAAGAATCTAAAAGAAAATCTGAGTAAATAGGTAAAATGTCTAATTACATAACATCTTTTTTTACCTAATATTTGCTTCAGAATGTTCACTTTCTAGCAATGTATTTTGAGGAATTTAACCATTTTAATATAAGATTTTGTGGAAAAATAGAAGTCCTTAAATAGCAAACAGGCAACTTGAGAATGGAAGGGTGATGTGTATTGATATGCACAGTTAAGGCATATTGCTGACTCAATGGCAAACAAAAACAGAACTTAATAGACTTCTGTGGTAGAACAGAAAAGTTATAAACAAACAGAACCCTGAGCATATGAAACAGTTATCTCATTGCAGAAGCATCACAAGTCAGAGAAGAGAAACAGGTTATTGGAAATAACACCAGCAGAGCTGGCCCACCACACAACAGAAGGAAACCAGCCCTCCTTTTTACAGCATACAGCACACTCCAAATAACTTCAGGATCAAGACATGCACAGTAACAATGAAAGAGCAAGAAAGCAAAACGTAAAGCAGTATTTCCTGATTTCATTGTAACAGCAGTTTTTCAAGCCAAATACTATGGCAATATAAAATATAAAGATTTTTATTGAATGATCAGCACCATGATAAGTGAAGAAGTCTTTGGAAGAAAGTCATATGGACTATCTCTAACACTAGAATAAACATTCAAGAACTTTTAAAATGAAAATATAGAATCATTATCAACAGCAACAAAAACACCTATGTCTACAGAAGTGATGGAGAAAGTAGGACAATTTTCATTCAAATAACTGATGGTTATATGAAGAAATGTTAAGCCATATCTAGCTATTACTCAGATAATAAAGGGTTTATGTGCTGCAGTGCTCATTCTCAGAGTTAAAGTGCTAAGTGTGGCTCCTACCTGGAGGTCCCAGAGCTGGCAGTAATGGTACCTCCACCTTTTTGAAAGAGGAAAAAGGCGGAGCCAGTATCCAGAGCCACTGCAACCAAATTGCTTACCATTTTAAAAGCTCTTCAAGGCAGTAAATAATTACAGATACAAAATAGAACAGATTCAGACATAAAAGACCTCTAAATGGGTCACAGTGTTGGATAAATGTACATAGGCTTGGGAGAGAGAAGAAAAAGAGTATAGAGCATTATAAAAAGAAATAAATGGTTCTTTAAAAAATAAAACAAAGTCTTTAGAGAGACAGAGTACAAACAGTCATGGATTAAAGGAGTAAAGACAATAAAATAAATATTAAACTTGTAGAAAATGTAAAAGAGTATAAACTAGCCATTTAAAGATGGAAAATTCACAGAGAGTCTGGATTATGTATATTATTGTGCTTTCTTTAAAATTTTTGACTGCAGAGAGATATTTGATTCTGGGGATTGCTAAGCTAAACCAACACATATACTTTAAAGGTATCTTGATTTCAAATATGGATATAAGGATATGTTGCTTTGGAAAAGAGATTCTCCTTTTGTTTCCACAGAGGATGAGAACCTGTGGATTCATTCTAAACTTATGTGGTTTGATGGACCAAAATGTCCTAAAAGGTCACTTTAAACGCCCCTCAAAAGATTACTTCACCCAATAAACAACAAGAAGCAGTTTGGAGAAATATTATACCCATATTCCTATTATTATTAATTTATATTGTCTATAAATATTTGTTTACATTTAAAGGGGGATGTGCTATAGAGATTTGCATTGGTATGGATCTTGGTTTATTGATACAAATTGAAGATCAATTTTGTTGTACTGTGTATATATATATATATATATATATATATATAATTTCTGCTTTTGTTAAAGGTATTGCATTTCTACAGCTCATTTAAAAATGTAATGTATAATTAAGAAGTATAGGTTAATAGAGAATCATCTCTAATAGCCAAGCTTGTAGTCATATTAGTTAGATTTTCTAGATGGACAGAAATGTATTTCAAATGGATAGACATTCTTCAAACCTGTCAGAAACCTTCAGAATATAGCATTTAAAAAGTTTTAAGAACTTAGAATTTTTCATGACAATGAGATACATCTGCTCCTGGCAGCACCAATCTACTTCAAGAGGAAGATAGGCATTGGAGAGGCTACTTATGAAGTTGGTTAGCCATTTTGGCAAGAAACTGCTATTGCTTGGACTGCTTGATGAACTGGACATGCAAGACCCACAGAGAAATGACTGCTGAATTTGCCTAAAGGTGAGACCATCCTTCAAGGTTCCTGCTTCCTGAAAGATTCTGCCAGACATTCTGCAGGACACAGAAGAAGGTGAGTGACAAACTGCCAGTATAGGCAGAACTGTCTTTGAAATCCTGCTTCATGAAAAAGTCTGCTGGATATTATGGGCCTGTAGGTTAAAGATGGATATCCCAATGGTACAGAAAAACTTTGGGTGACTGTCCAGGCAGTGAGATGTCTCTGTCAATTTTAGAGTTTTGGAAGTTGCTTATAATGCACTTCATGTTTACTTAGGTAATAGTATATCCTTCTGGAGTCTTTGATGAAGAATTTATAGTTATAGTTATAATTTTTCTTAGTTATGATAAAAGATAAAGTAGATATAAATATTTTAACTTTAATTCTTGCTTGATACCTGTTTTGTTATGTTTAATTTTACTATGTTAAACATAAAACCTTCCTTTTTTATTTAAACAGAGAAAGGGAAGTGATGTGGGATTTTCCTCTGTACGCTGTGATTACCATTAACGAATAAAGAAACTGCTTTGGGCCTATAGCAGAGCTATAGGGCAACAGAGCTAAGGGGGGTGACTAAACAGAATGCTGGGAGAAAGAAGGGCGGAGTCAGAGAAGCCATGTAGCCCTGTTGAAGACAGATGGAACTTTACCTGGTAAGTCACAGTTACGTGGCGATTCACAGATTAATAGAAATGAGTTAAATTAATATGTAAGAGTTAGCCAATAAGAAGCTAGAGCTAATGGGACAAGTAGTGATCTAATTAATATAGTTTCTGTATGATTATTTCAGTTCTGGGCAGCAGGAAACAACAAGCAGCCCTCCCCTCCTCCACAGAATGAACATGCAAGAACTTTTTAAATGAAAATATAGAACCATTATAGCAACAGCAGCAAAAACACCATGTCTATAGAAGTGATGGAGAAAATGAGGCAAAATTCAAATGACTAATGGTTATATGAAGAATTGTTCAGCCTCACTGATAGTAGAAGCATGCATGGTAAGAACAGGAGAGGCAAGTCAGTAGCAAGATGTCATCTTTTACTGATCAAAGAGATGAGAGGAGAACAGTAATATCCTGTGTTGATGAGATCCAGTTGGATCAGGAAAGTTCTGATGATACAGATATAAACATCCTTGGCCATTCTAATTACAGTAGAAATAAATTTTAAACCACACAAGGGCATGCTTCTTTACTTTTCTCCCTATGGTGACCTAGTCCCACTTTCAAATTGCAGTCTGGAAAAAATGTTTTCTTGGGTCTATAAATAGTCACGTATGAGGATGTTCACATGACGTGGTGTGTGAGAGGAATGGCTTGGCCACCTAGGTCTAGTAACTCAGAAAATGTATAATAAACATTGCTGATGCATTTGGTTAGAATCCCATGCAAAGTTAGAGCCGTGCACTACATGTGTACATATGTGTAATAGGCGATCCTACAAAGGGTTGTGCTGAGTGATCAAAGCAGTAACGTGGTTCTTAAAGAGATATGTGCATTCAAGGGCACAAACAATTAACTGGCTATTAAAGCGGCAGTCAATAAACGGAGTAAACAACAGGGTTGAAAGGGAAAAATAAAAATAAAATAAGACAGATGGTATATTGAGGACAGAATTTAAGTACAACAAATACAACCATGCCTCTAAAAGGAGAAAAAAATAGCAAAACTAGGAGCCTTGTCTAATTGTTCATATAAAGTTTACTCTGTGGTCTCAGATTATTAAATATATACATAAACACACATACCCACCAAGAGTCAAGTCAGACAAAGTTGTTTCTAAAGGTTTTACTGAGAGAGCACTTTTCGTACATTTGTTTATTTGAGACCAGCTCTCATAATGGAACTGTGGCTGGCCTGAAATTTGCTCTATGTACCTGGCTGGCCTTGAACTCAGAGATCCACCTACTCTGCCTCCTGAGATCTGGGCTAACGGCATGGCATGTGTCACCATACTGGGCGGAGGGAGTTTATTTTTCTGACTAACCACTAGTCTCACCAGCTAAGGCAATTCAGCTAATTTAAGGCTTTTTCTTTTTCTCTTACAAAGGTCTGTCAGCAGTCAGCACCCCACCCGCCGCTTTAGTCCTCTATGGTTTAAAGGATCAATAACATCAAGTGCCGAAAAGCAACTTGCAGAACTAAGACATCATTCAAATTAATTTAGCAGAAAACGTATCCACTCCATGTACTGAAACTACTTTGCACAGATTAATTGGAGAATGGGGTGATTAAGCAGCAATTCTGATTAACAGTTTGCCAACATTAAATTAAACTCCAAGCTCCTCCTTTGCTCAGTGGTGAGATTCTCAAGAAAGAAATGTCAAGAAAATGTTTCTTCTAATTTATTGAAAGAGAAAGCCCAGGTTCTTATTAATTTCCCAAGAAGTAAAAAAAATTGGTTAACTCTAGTCTTATAAACCTCTACAATAACCCATAAAACTATTGAAACAGACTTACTTGGTTTCATGCAATGCTTAAGCGTGCTACATGACATTATGAGGTATATGGCATGAGGACATGTGCCTTTCCTTGGTACACCAGGCAGACATAATACTTTCTAACATCTTAGTTAAAATATAATCTCATCCTGGCCAACTAAATGTGCAATTCAAGTCAAGATGGAATAAAACTTAGAAGATGTTTAGGATACACTATTTGAAGGTCATTCTTGTATCAATACAGCAAATGCCATGGCAAGGGTCATGAAGAGTAACAGAGACAAAGTCAAAGATGGGAGTCTCAGCATTTTTGGTTCTTAGCTTGAGAAGTCAGAATCACAAAGTAAGTTTTTATGCCAAGTGTGGCTAAACTTCTCTGTTGAAATAAGAGCGGTGGGGCTGCGTCCCCAAACACCCCGGCCGCCTTGCTCGGTTTAGCTTATGCCCCGAAATAACAACACACAAACTGTATTCTTTTAAATACTGCCCATGATATCTAGCCTCTTCTAGGCTAATTCTCGCACCTGGACTAGCCCATTTCTAATAATGTGTGTAAGCACCCCAAGGTGCGCTTACCGGGAAGATTCTAGCCTACGTCCATCTTGGGTTGGAGCTTCATTGCTCACGTCTGTCCGGGAGACTGGAGCATGGCTTCTCTGCTCTCAAGAGCAGAGTTGTCGAGTCTGAGCTCACTTCCTCTTCCTCCCAGTATGCTATTCTGTTTATTCCTCCCACCTATGTTTTAACCTATGAGGGCCAAGCACTTCCTTTATTACTTAACCAATGAAATCAACAGATTGATATATGACACTCCCACATCACTTCTCCTAGAAATGGAATTGATGAGAAAAGATTGTGGATTAAAAAAAATCATTATTGGAGTAGTAGACTTCCTTAAAAACAGGCTAAAATCTAGGAACTCTACTTCACAATTTAATATGAACACAGAACTGTTTGTGTAAACTGATTAGTTCATTGACACCAGGAATTTAGGCTCTAAAGTAAAAACCTTGATTATAAGGGTTGTCTTAGTCACTGTTCTAGTGCTATGAAGAGATACCATAGCCATGACAACTCTTAGACAAAATATTTGCTTGGGGCTTGCTTACAGTTTTAGAGGCTTAGTTCATTGTCCTCATGGTGGGAAGTGTGGTGGCAGGCACGGCAGGCATGGTCCTGGAATGTAGTTTAGAGCTACATTCTGGTCTGCAGGCAGAGGAAACAGGACTAGCTCTGGCGTGGACTTTTGAAAGCAGAAAGCCCACCCCCAGTAACACACTTTCTCCAACAAGGCCACACCTAACCCTATCAAACAGTTCCACTCCCTAGAGACTAGACATTCAAATACGTAAGACTATGGGGACAATTCTTATTCTAACCACCAAATTCCAGCCTCTGGTTTGCATGAGCTTATAGCCATATCATAATCCAAATGCGTTTAGTCCAACTTCAAAAGTCTTCATAGTTTATCACAGTCTCAACAGTTTAAAAACCTCTTCTGAGACTCATACAATCTTTTAACTGTAACTTCCTCCCCTTACACAGACCATACAACCAAAGTAAAAAAGCATACCACATACTTTGAGTGCAGAATATACATTCTCATCCCAAAAGGCTAAAAAGGGAGTATAGTGAGGAAATACCAGACCAGAATAAGGTCTGAATTCAGCAGGGCAAACTCCAAATTCGACATCTCCGTGTCTGATGTCAAGTCATTCTTCAGAACTCCAACTCCTTTCACCTTCTCTCTTGGCCTGGTTCCACACCCAGTCTGCAGCTCTCCCAGGCAGGTACCACACAAACTCTGGCATCTCTAACATCTTGGGTTCTTCGAGACAATCCAGGCTTCAACTTCACAGCTTCTTGCAGTACCTTCTGCGAGACTCCATACAGGAATACCCCTGACGTTGTCCTGGGCTCAGCAGCTTTCCTTAGACATGAAGTGAGACTCTAAAACCCCCTTCTTGTATCCTGTTTCTAAATCCAGAGCCATGTGGCCAAAGCTGCCGAGTTCTGCTACTTGGTAGGACTGGAACTTGCCCCCTCTCCTTCAATGCCATTTGTATCAGTTTTCTGTTGTTGATTTCCTTCTCGAATTAAAAGCTTTCTTTTAATTCCTTTTCATAGTTGGAAGATTAGCGAGCTGGAATCTCTCCCTGAGATCAACACTCCCTTTTTTACATTTATTGGAGGACTTTTCTTTAAACTTTTTATCTTCTTGAGCACTAGACTGAGCTCCATTACACTTCCTGGGCTTCCTTTTCTCCTCAAATGGTACATTTCACGTTTCTCTCTCTCCAGCTT
Source organism: Neodon shergylaensis (assembly GCA_025134845.1). NCBI lineage: Eukaryota > Metazoa > Chordata > Mammalia > Rodentia > Cricetidae > Neodon > Neodon shergylaensis. Next base: position 4,323,369 of record JABTXL010008822.1, read on the forward strand.
CTTCCTTTTCATTTAGATCTGCATAAGAGTGATAACTAATAATCATATAGCACAGTCAACACTAGGCTATCTTGAAATCATTAATTAGTCATTAACCCGAAGTTCTTCAATTTAGCTTCATGCAAATTTTTGGGAAAAGTGTGAAAAGTAGTCATGATCTTTGCCAAAATAACAGAGGAATGTTCTCTAGGCCACTTACTAATATTCTTCCCCTCTGAAACTACTTGAGCTGGGCCTCTACAGCTCAACTCACTGTAAGCATCATCATCCATATTCCTGCTAAGACGGCCCGTTAGTCTCACTTAAAGTCCAAAGTCCCTAAACCTTCCATAGTACTCCAACAAACAGCATGGCCAGGCCTGTCACAGCACTTCTGCTACCAACTTGCTACCAACTGGTGTCTTAGTCAATGTTCTATTGTCATGAAGAGACACCATGACCATGGCAATCCTTAGGAAGCATTTAATTGGGGGCTTGTTTATAGCTTCAGTGGTTTAGTCCATTGTCATGGCAGGGAGCATGGCAGCAGACATGGCAGCCATGGTGCTGGTGTAATAGTTGAGTCACGTGTTGATCCATAGGCAGAATGAGCAAGTCTGAGTCTGTCGAGGGCTTTTGAAACCTCAAACCGACACACTTCTTCCAACAAGGCCACACCTACTAATCCTCCTAATCCTATCAAACAGTTCCACTCTCTAGTGACTAGGCATTCAAATATATGAGTTTACGGGGGGGCATTCCTATTCGAACTACCACAGTGGTTTATATGCTATCCAAAGAGTTAGGTGACTACTAGACTTGGTGTTTTACTATTCATGACATCATTCATTTCTTCATTCACTAAATAGTTTAAGAAATGTGTGTTGATCAACAACTGGACACCGAATAAGCAAAATTCAAACAAACATCCCTGCCTTTCAGGGTTTGGGGGACTTAAGAATGGCAGAGTATAAATTTGAGGAAGTGTGTGCCTCGGACAAAGTTTGTCAGCCTTTGTACTATTATATCCTGAGCCAGATGATGGGTTTTGCTAGTTTTTTAGATGCTATCTAAAAGGGTGGTTGCAGTTGACCTTGATTTTGCGATCCTTTGGCCTTAGTCTCCTGTGTTCTAGGATTGGCTTACGTCACCAGGCCCAGGCAGATGAGCCTGTGCTCTTGGTTCTGTGATGCTCAGTGCAAGGCATCCAGATCACATCAGTGGAACTCTCTCCCCACTGAAAGTCCTCAAAATGTTTCCACACAGTGCCAAATGCCACCAAAAGGAAAATCTACTCCCTGAAGAATCGGTGACAAGGGGAGAGTCTCTAAGTCTCTAAGTTAATGCTAAGGGAAGGACATGGACAGAGCCAACGACGGAGTGAGGCATTGCCTTTCTCCCACTCTAGTGTCCTTATAAAGGATAGTTTACAAGGCCATGGCTGATATTCCTCTGCCCCCATCCCCATTCTGTCCAGTGAAAATACGACAACTTGCTGAATAAAAAATGCCAAGATTACAGGTTTTCCAGTTAGTTTCCTCCACTTGGGATCTGTTGTCTGCGGTGTGTGCAGTTCTTCTATAGCACCCCATCAACCACCAGGAATGATGTGTTCCCACCATGCATTGCTGTGGTGGGCTGGTGAGTTGCCCTCCTCTGGGACTCTGTATTAGCAGCTCCTTTAAGTTCATAGCCTTAAAAACATGACTTCCTGTGTTGGTTTCAGCCCTTATTCAAATGAGGTTTTGATTTTCCATATTCTCATTATTGATTTTATTTTTTAATCTATTCAGAACTGAGATGAGGCAGGGTGTTCTAAAGAACCTCCTCCCAGTATATATACAAGACTGTTAGTCAGATAAATCACTTAGAAGGATAGTCTAAGCAAGGAGAACACTGTAAAAGAGCATGGGATGGTGAGGTGATGGATACTCAGGGAACTCCATGGAGTTCAGGGAGTACAATGTACAGTACAGGAGGGGTAGTGGGACTGATGAGTTAGACTGGACAGGGAGATAGAGGTAGCTCACAGTGGACTCCTCACGCAGGAATCTAACTTTTGTTGAGACAATTGTGGGTCAATACTGAGAACCTGGAAAGGCTGTAGGTAACAGGACGTTATCAGAGTAGCTTTCACAGGAAACAGATAGGGGAAGATAGGTTTGGTGATGTGGAGATCACTGATTATGTGTTGTGATCTCTTCCAGCATGAGTTTTACATGGGGTTTCAAAGCAAACTGCATGTGTTAATCATATGGCAAATTTGTTATAAATATGAATGGATGGTGAACTTGACTGGCAAGACAGGTCTACTGGTGCAATAATGATATGAATGTTATAGAAGTCACCAACCACTTTTGATTGTACTTAAGGCCTTGACAAATTAAAGTCAATACCTCGCACTGGCAATGAGGTCAAGAACCTATAGTTAGAAGGTCATCAACCCTTGGGGAAACCTACTGCTAGTTTTCTGTTGAGTCGACATAGCAATAAAACAACTCCTAAGACTTACTGCTATACTTGTAGACCAACCATCATCAGAGACACTTCTATATGCAATAGATTGTAATTAACACAGTGACCCAACATCTAGTCAATGTTCACAGACTAAAGAGACTTCAGAGTCATCAACCCTACATGGAATGTCTATATCACAGCCCTATCCTCAAGGCTCAAGAATCTATGTGGAAAATGAGGCAGAAAGATTTTAAGAGAATTCTCTGTTCAGTTCAGTGCCCCATTTTTTAATTGGGTTATTTAGAATTTTAATGTCTAGTTTCTTGAGTTCATTATATATTTTGGAGATCAGACCTTTGTCTGATGTGGGGTTGGTGAAGATCTTCTCCCATTCAGTAGGTTGCCTTTTTGTCTTAATGACAGTGTCCTTTGCATTACAGAAGCTTCTCAGTTTCAGGAGGTCCCATTTATTCATTCATTGTCTCTGCTACTGGGGTTATATGTAGGAAGTGGTCTCCCATGCTTCATCTGGCAATAGATGGAGATAGAGACAGAGACCCACATCGGAGCACTGGACTGAGCTCCTAAGGTCCAGTTGAAGAGCATAAGGAGGGAGAAGATGATCAAGGAAGTCAGGACCATGAGGGGTTGGTCCACCCACTGACACTAAGACAGTGTGCCTGATCTAATGGGAGCTCAACAAAGCCAGCTGGACTGGGACTGAACAAGCATGTGATCAAACCAGACTCTTAGAATGTGACTGACAATGGGGGCTGGCTTGTTGGGATCCTATTCTGTTTGGATGCACACCTTCCTAGGCCTGGATAGAGTGGGGAGGGCTTTGGACTTCTGACAGGGCAGGGTACCCTGCCCTTTCTTAGGACTGGAGGGGGAAGGAGGAGGTTGAGTGGAGGAGTGGTGAAGTGGAAAAAGGGGAGGAAGTGGAAATTTTGAATGGTATTACTTATATATAAACCAATAAAAAAAACTGAAAAGAGAATTCTCAAAAGAAAAAAAAAGATTTTAAGAGACATTCATGAATAACAATTTCCTTGAAGTGATCCATAAAAGATTATAAGAGCCAGAGGTCATGGATAACTTTCAGGCCCAACTGAGTAAATGCACATATAATCTCACAACAATTATAACAACATGTACAGGACCAGTGTAAGATCAAGCCAGACAAAATCGTACCATGGAGGAAAAGGATGGGAAGCATGAAGTATACTACTAGCTGAGGAGCTATTGACATTTAATTTGCTTCAGGGAGAGGAAAAGTTAACTTTTTTTAGTAGAATGATAACTACTATATTAGCCAAATTTGAAGGAGGCCCATACCCAGAATTAGTTGGCTAACACAGCCTGGAGTCAGTGGTAGGTAAAGGAGGGGGAAACATGAAGTTGGTGGGGGATCTGGAATATATGGGGAAGGGGAGATAAATATGATAAAAATACATTATAAGAAATTCTCAAAGAATTAAGAGAAACTTATTTTTAAAAAAGAATGGGTGGGGAAACAATATTCTTTTATGTTTCCATGTGTTTGTCTCACTGAAGAGGTTTTTGAGTGACCAAAGCTTGCACCCAAGGAAGAATTCCTCACCAGAAAGTGTACAGAGCATGCCTGTATGAAGAGCCACAGAGCTGACAACTGAAGAGGTGGAAACCCATACTGAAGTAAGATTAATGGGAAGTAGAGGAATCAATCCAGAGAAGAGAGCAATTCCAAAAGGGGCTGATTCTTCTAGTTCTCATTAAAGATGAACACAAGGAAAGAGGCTTAAATAAGTGACTAAAAGTCATAGACAGTCACCACAAAAACGCTGAGAAGTACGGTGAAGTAACTGGGAGGAAAACATGAAGTCTTCTGCAAAGTTCTTTAAAAGACAGATCTCCTAGGGCAAGTGGAAGTGACACAGAAGTAGATATGTAAACTAAGGTGGCAGGTATATAAGCTAAAGTATCAACTTTGATTTTTTTTAAAAAAATAAAAAATAACTTTTAATTTTAATGTACCAATAACAAAAATCATATTCCACAAAAATACCAAAAATATATTCCACCATGATACTTTGTTATTGTCATAGAGACAGTCCCTCACAAACTCTTTTGCACACACACAAGAAATGTTCTAAATGTTAGGCATACAGAACAACAACAACAAAAAAAGATAAAAAATTTCATGTGGACATGGAGCTTACAATTTTCTTAATGAAAAGCTGAGACAAGTTTGCAAAAGCATTAGCATGTATGTAGATAAATGTAAAAAAAAACAAACTGCAGGAGAAATGCATGATGAATTCCTGCAAGTTTGGACAAAGAAGTTACTGATGGCATCACTGAAAAAATGAAATTTGAGAAGAAGAAGAGATATATGAATATAGTCAGGACTCATGTATGCAATTTTTAAAACATTTAAAGTTTAAAAAATCATTTGAAAAGGTTCCAAAAGCAAAGTAAGAAAGCCATGAGATCTGTTGAGGAAAGATATCCAACAGAGGAGAAAAAACAAAACAAAAACAAAACAAAAACCCTGGAACAGGCAGAACCTGGCAATTCAGTGTAGAAGAGGGAGGACAATGAAAGATCGGGGAGAAGGCAGGCAGGGTTCTCAACCCTCCTGAAGCTGCAGACCATCTGGGACAGTGGTTCTCAACCCTCCTGAAGCTGCAGACCATCCGGGACAGTGGTTCTCAATCTTCCTGATGTTGCAAATCATCATCTGGGACAGTGTTTCTCAACCCTCCTGATGCTGCAGACCATCATCTGGGGCAGGGTTCTCAACCCTCCTGATGCTGCAGACCATCTGGGATAATGGTTCTCAATCTTCCTGATGCTGCCGACCATCTGGGGCAGGGTTCTCTACCTTCCTGATGCTGAAACCCTTCAATACAGTTCCTCATGCTGTGAGAACCCCAACCATAAAATTATTTCATTGCTACTTCATAACTGTAATTTTGCTATTGCTATGGTTCATAATGCAGACATTTGCTATCTGATATGTGACCCAAAGGGGTTCCAATCCACAGGTTGAGAACCACTGATCTAGGGCCTTCTACAGCATTGGAAAGAATTTGTTTTCTGTACTTACATATTGGAAAGGCAAGGGGGAATGGTTAGCAGAGGAAGGGCCCTGGAGCACTGTGGGTACCCTTGAGAGTAGGACGATGTTAACACCAAAATCAGGAAGGTTACTTGAGCAACCAGGGTAGAAATGGTGGTGATTTAGACTACAGTGTCATGGGAAATCGCACAAGCCTTGTTTGGGGTCTGGATATTTTTGAAGGTTGTGTCAATAGGATTTCAGTTGAAGCAATCTCTAAGGATTTGAACCTGAGATGGGGTGAGACTTACTGAAATGGGGAAGTGTGAGATAGGATGTTTAGGATGGTGCCTAGAAGTTCAGTTACAGGGAGGGAAAACGTGAGGGGCAGCTCACTGTATGCATTTCTCATGCATCCTGAACTTAAAGAACTAAGAGAACAGTAGATTCCCTCACTGTCTCTGTCCATGCCTCCCAATTGAGCCAGCCTCCCATTGACCTGGTGCTAGGAAACAAAACAAAACCTCCTCGGCTCAGAGTTTTAAAACTCACACGATGATTCTACTTTGTTTTGATTTTGCCTTTTAGTTTTATTTTGTCTAATAAAATGAAATACACATTAAAAAGCCTGGCGTACGGAAAGTATTAAATAAATATTTGTTGAATGAATGAATAGTAGCGGGGAAGCCACAGGGCAATTATCCCTTCCTCAAAAGACCACACAGAAATGGAAGGAGAGTGAGACACTGCTGCTGGAGTCGAAGTACAAGCCTCTATGCGTCTCAGCATTTTCTGAAAACCAAGAGATGAGAAATCCAGAAATGTCTCAGTGCTTATAGACTCCAGAGATTTGGACAGAAGCCTTCAAACAGCATATTCCATTAAAGGAAGAACTTTTGAAAAGAAAAATACTATGTTTTTTTTTCTTTCCTAATATCAGCCTTGCAACTCAAACCAAGCATATAGAATTGGCAGGTTTTTTTTCTTTCTTAAAGCCTTCTTATGATGAAAAATTGAAACTCAACCGTGTTCCTGGCCAGCAGTGGTTTGCAGCATGATGGGCAGATTCATTAATCTGAGCACCGCACAGCTGTGAGTGACTTGTGGGTAAAACAGTGTGCTCTGGAAAAAGAGCTAAGGATCTTGTGCAAAAGGACAAAATGGTAGAAGAACTCTAAAACCATGTACAAGAACCTTTAAAGGAGTCTCTTCCAGAAGGGGAGGAGAAACTCAGATTGGGCCCTCCAGACCAAAGGGTGCTAAGACTGGACTCAAAGGCTTACAAATTGCAAAGAGCTGGCCCCTTCAGAGTGTGACCATACTATTGAAGCTGGTGGGCACAAATGCAAGGCTCAAAGAATCCAGTGTCTGCAAACCTCGCGTAGGGGTGTCCGTTTGTACCCCTCAAAGAGAAGTTAGCTAGGCTGAGAAGTAGCTTATTCGGATCTGGGGAGAACACGTGTCCTGAGAACTGGAAAGGAGGAAGAAAGCCGACATGTGAGCGGGGAAATTCTGCAGGTTGCGATCTAGATTTGAGGGTGGTGAAGCAAAAGGTCTCAGAGAAGCAGAATTCAGCAGGAGCTGCCCTAGGTCAAGATAGAAGTCAAAAACAAGTTGGCGTAGCAACAGGAAGGTGTTGCCAGCACCAGCCAACCAAGCTGTGAGACCCTGTCAGTCTCACTGCAGTCCGAGGGGTCTAAGGTCTCAGGAAGACTGAGGCCTTGACCAAAGGCAGAGCAGAGCACACTGAAAGCCCCATAGCCAGTACTGTTAGAATGTGATTCTCTAAATACAACGTGAACTGGGTTTTGGGGGGGAGGCGGGGACCAGCAAGTAACTACTAGCCCTTTAAATGGAGAGGTCACCTCACTCTGCTTTGGGGGTCCTAAAACAATCGGCACGTCTCCTGTGCAGGTTCAATACTCATGGGTCTTTACTAGCCAAAAATTGAAAATGTTTTTTAAAACCTACATCTGTACTGAACATGGACAGATGTTTCCCCGTGTTCTCCCCCCCCCCAATACAATACAACAGAATAACCATTCCATGCCAAGCTAAACATCTGCATTGTATTAGGCATTGTAAGTAAACTAGAGATGTTTTAAAGTGTATACGAAGATGGACCTAGGTTCTATGGGAGTATGCCAAGTCACAAACGAGTTGAGCGTTTGTATCCTTGAGGGAGTCAGAAGCAGCCCCTCGAAGACAACACAGCTACTAATACAGCTGGAACACCTTAAAAGAACTCAGATCTCTTCATCTGTGTCTTGAAAACTGCACATCTACTCCTGTTTTTTTCCAATATTTCCCTTGTATCAGTAGCTTTCCATAGATCTGTGAGCTAAAATCAAACAGGTATGGCAGTATAGATTTGGAAAATTAGCATCTGCAATTACCATTGCAATAGCATCCTAAAGCATCAGGTAGCCAGTAAATATAACACAGGTATACAAAATTTGTATTTTTAAAAATGATAAAACTTGGTTGTGATAAATAAAATAACTCAATTCAGAGATAAACAATTTCTGCAGGATACGATACTGCATGATGTTAAATGGTCCAGTTCTCCTGGAGAAGATGCAACTGCAGAAATCTTTAAAAAATAGTTTTAGTGAGGGAAAAATATAAGTCTCAGACATTTTGAAAACCATTTCAACAAGTTTTGACAAAATTATACTTCAGTATATCTATTACAAAAATCAAAATAAAAATATTAGTGTCATCCAAAGATACTCCTCTTGTCCCTTCAGTCAGGTGCCACCCTCAGCCCTCAGCTCCAAGAAACATCTGACTTGTTCTATTTTGTATTTCCTGGATTTTCACTTGAGTGGAATCAAACTCACTCATTCTTTCATGTCTTGTTTCTTTTACTGAAAATTACTTTAGAATTTAGCCATACTATTCCACATTTCAGCAGTACCTTTTCTTGCTGGGCTCGGTCTCATCATATGAACATACTTCTGTTTCTTTACTCAGTCACCATTGGCAGCTATCTGAGATCTTCTGGTTGAAGGCTACTCCGAGTAAGGCCCCTGAGAGTACTCAGTTACACATTTGTGAATAGGCTATGGTTTCTCAATTGAACTGCTGTTAATTCTCAAAGTGGAGAATTCCTGGCTGTAGAAGATTAGCTTCTGCATTCTAAGGCTCTAGGCTTCTGCCTCCCAGATGCCAGGAGCACCCCTCCTTGACCCCAAGTTCTAAGTTATGTCAGTGAGAACACCCGCAGACATTGCCAAATAGCCTTTGCAAGGGGAACATGTGTAACCATGTTCTTGGGTACCACCCAAGAATGGAATTCCTTGGGCACAGTGGAAAATATAAGTAACTTTTTAAGGAACTGACAAACAGTTTATCCAACAGGGTGTTTCATTTTAGGCTTCTAGCAGCAATGTGTGACAGTCTTGGTTACTTTGTACAAGTGTCTATGTGTGGTATTGTTAATCATTTTAACAATTCAACTTACAATAGTTCATTTAAATTTAATGATTAATTTTAATTTAACAATTAATGAATAATCATACACTGAGTATCTTTTGTGCTTATTAGCAAGATGCTTTCCTCTTTCTGAAGTGACTTCAAGTCCTTCATTCATCTTTAACTTGTTCTTTTTGTTACTGTTTTGTGAAATTCTTTGTAAATGCTACAGTTTCCTAAGACATACGTGTTCCAAGCACTTTTCTCAGCGGGTAACTTATTTATTAAGTTCTTCAATGATGTTTCTTGAGAGACAAAATGACTACTTCATTTTGAATTCTAAAAATTAAAGAAAAACTTTGTTTTATCTTTCATACCATGTGGATGTGGTCACCAGTGTTTTCTTACAGAAGTTTTGGACAGTTTCCTAGTTGAGCCAGTGTCCGCTGTGAGTATTTGCTTGGGAATGGAATGAAACAGAAGTCGAGATTTCATTTTCTTTCTTTTGTTTCCAGTTGTTTGTTAGGTTGCTGCTTCTGAAGAATATTTTTCTTATTAATGACTTGACAAAGCCCAGTTGTTTGTTGAGTCTATTTCTAGGCTGGCTATTCTATTCTATTTATCTAATTGTCTATTCTAGCATTTTTTTTCTTTTATCATCACCCCTCTAAGGACCTTTCTATAAAATTTTATTAACCTCCGCATGGACTTTGTTTTTTTAATTTGATGCCATTGTGAAGTAAACATAAAATAGAATTCATCAGTATTATTATTTTTCCGTGTGTAGTTCAGCTGAGTCTTGGCCATTTATATCACTACACAGCGTCACCAGCCAACTGTAGGACTGTTTCCATCTTACAAAGCCTCTGGAACTGAAGAAAGTTCTCAGTGGCTGAAAACACTGGCTGCACAAGCCTAAAATCTTGAGTTTGCATTTCCAGAACCAACATCAAAGCCAGACATCATAGTGCAAGCACTTGTAATCTCAACCTGAACACTTGTGGGGAGATGGGAGGGAAACACAGGAGAATCTCCATGAGCTTGCAAGCCAGCTAGTGTGACTTATTCAGCTGCAAAGAGACCCTGTCTCAAACAGGACAGGAAGGTGAGGGCTAATAGCCAAACACACATGCCATTCACATTCTGCACCAACACACAAGCATACAAACAACCACACATTGCATACATGCACAATGATACACACGATGGCATTCATAACAACTAAACCTGAAGCTCTACACATATTAAACTCTAATATTCATTTTCACCCCCAATTCCTTGGCAACTACTGTTTTATTTTCCAGCTATATGGTTTTGACCTTTCTATGTGAAAGGAATTTATCCAGTATTTATCTTTTTGTGGTTCACTTGTTTCAGTTAGCATGTTATCTAACTGAATGCAACTATTATCTGTGTTGTGGCAAATGTCAGAATGTCCTTCCTTTTAAATGTGGACCAATGTTCTTTTGTATGTATCAACCACATATTGCTTATATCCATATGATAATGCCCAAATGACTTAACCTCCAAGGATGTTGTCATGAAAGTGATTGCAAAATAGGTTCTCAGATCTTTGCTTTCAATTCCTTTAAGTACATATCTAGTAACAGAATGCCATATCACATGGTTAGTGCAAATTCAAGGTTTTTAGAAGACTCTATACTGTCTTTCACAATGGTTGTTCCGGCTTATCTTCCCACCAATAGTGCATGAGGATTCTATTCTTCACCTCCTTGCCCACACTTGTTATTTTTCTGGTTCTCTTTAGATGGTACCTATCCTAACAGTGTGACCCAGTCCTCCATCGTCCTCCATCATAGCGTGGTTTTCTAGTTCCCTTGTGATTAGTGAGGATGAGTGGAAATTTAGGATTATCATTCTTTCACCTGTCTTCCTCGGACAGATGTCTTTCCCAGTCCTCCATTTTTGAATTTGGTTGGTTTGATTATTAAGAGCTAGCTACACGCTTTGAAAACTTATCACTATATATTATCAGCTATATAATTTATAAATATTTTCTCTTTATCTGTGGGTTTTTATTTTATTCATAGTGTCTTTTGATACATACATTTTTCAAATTTCCACAATCCAGCTCATTTATCTTTCTTTAATCATATGTATTTTTGATATTATGTCAAAGAGATGACTGTAAACCCACTGCTATGATTTGTTGCCTTTTCTTCTAAGTGCTTTATATTTCATGTCTTAATAGGTCATGGATCTATTTACTAAACTGTTTTTGTAATATCATGTAAAATAAATGTTCAACTTGATTACTTTACATATAGATATCCAATTTTCTCAGCATCAATTGTTGAGAAAACTTTTTCCAATTTCTTCATGAATTTTTAAAAGAATTTATACAATGTATTTTGCCAATATTGTTTTCCCTCCCTCAACTCCTCCAAGATTCTCACTTCCTTCCTACACACCCAACTCCATCCTCCTTTTCTCTGTCTCAAATAAAACTTGAAAATCAAAATGAATACTAGTAGGACATAAAAATACTAAAAACAAAAAAATGTACAAAAAGTATGGAGTCCATTTTGTGTTTTCCAGTTACTGCTGGGCATGGGGCCTCATCCGGAAATTTAACGTTAGAGATACACTGTGTGTCTGCTTCTGTGTCATATGCATAAATGTGCCTTAAACACGAACAAAATAAGATTTTCCCTCAAATAGTCAAGTCCTACCAGCTTGAAGATTTATCATTCCACCCAGAATAATAAACTGCCCTTGAAGGGACACCACACTGCAACTTTCATGTTACAGTTTAGAACACGCTTGTCTAGTTCTCTGTAAACATGTGATAAGATTTCATTATTGGTCATGATGGAGGGACAGGAATTAAATTTATTTTCTCACCTAAAGTATGTGGAAAACTGGGTGAGAGACATAGCCTTCACTTTTTCACCAACTACCGGATAATAGGACTGTGGTACCCCAGAGAAGGACAACAGAGAACTGACCCACGTTGCTGCTTTGAGGCAGGCACATTTAAAATTCTAGGGCATTAAATTCTGGAAAAGGATGTCAAAGAGAAAGCAGCCATCTTGCTGAAGACAGGTGAGATTTCAAAGTATCTAGGGTAAGGGAAGGTGTAGGGAAGAAATCAAGAAGTTAGGTAGCTAAACAAAGAGGTCTTTGTGTATTTAGCATTGTTCTGGAGTATAACTGGAAGTCAGGTCCTGGGATACTGCTTGCTGGGTTATTTCTCTTTAGGATTGCCTTGGCTAGTCTTGGTCTTTCTTAATTCCAGATGAATTCTTGGATTTCCCCCCTACTTCTGCAAATAATGACATCAAAAGCTTGGTGGGATTCTCCCTGAATCTGTGGATTACTTTTGGTAGTGTGGCCATTTTCACTGCTAATTTGTCCAATACAAAAGCACGGACGTCTTTGCACCATTTTGTATCTTTATTGGGTTACCTTCCTAATGTCTTGAATTTTCATTCTAGAAGTCTTTCAGTTTGTTGGTTAACTTCATTACCTTTTGGGAGATATTAAAATCAATGGGACGTTTTCCTAATCTCTTTCACTGTAATCTCATTGGTGTATGTTCATGAAGTCTGCTGGGATTTTTTTGTTTTTGTTTTTTACGTTAATTGCATCGTAAAACTTTACTAAAAGTGTTTACTAGAGCCAAGAGTTTTCCAGTCGAGTATGAACATTATTTTAAGTACAGAATCATGTCATCTGTAAATAGGGGTATTTTGAATACTTTTCTTGTTTTTATATCTTTTCTGTCTGTCTCTTGTTTTATTTTTCTTGCCAAGACTCTGAGAACTCTATTACAAAGCAGAACTGGGAGTAGGCATTCTGGACTTGTTGCTGATTTTATAGGAAACGCCACAGAGCTACAACAACAAACTCAGTCTAGTACTGGCACAAAAGCTCACAGACCAACCCATGGAACAGAACACAGTACCCAGAAGCAAACTGACAAAGCTATGGACACCTTTTTTTATTAAATCAAATCATACAGTGAAAAGAGCCAGCTCAACACATGGTGCTGGATAGCCAGCTACAAAAGAATGAAATTAAATCTGTATCATTCACACTGTACAAAACTCAATTCAAAGTGCATCAGAGTCCTTAGTTTAACCCCTGCAGCACTGGCACTGCTAGAGGAAAACAGGGAGTGCCTGTCAAGACTTGTCCATGGAATCAGCCTTCCGAGGAGAACTCCCATAGTACCAAAAGTAGCCCTAGGAATCAGTAGGTGTGACTACATGAAATTAAAAGGTTGCTGAATAGCATGGCTGCAGAAGTATCATGTTTATTTCGGCAGAACTAAGCTGGCTCTAAGGTAATGGCTATGCCACAGGCACTCTACATATTCCACAAAACAGGTCTCATGAAGATTGAGGTGAGACGCTAGTCCATCAGAGTCAAGATAGTACTTTTGATGGGAGGCAAAACAAAACAAAACAAAACAAAAAACCAGCAGCAAGCAACATTTCATCTCCAACAAAAGGCAAGTGAGCAAAAGTTCCTAGGCATACCCAAATCAGGACATAGTAAGCTTTCTACTGTATGTATACTAAACCTCAGTAAAAGAAAGGCAAAGGAGTTTGTAAAATGATGATGATGATGATGATGATGATGATGATGATAACATAGGAGGAGGAGCAAGCATAGGATTATCTGATGGTTATTAAATTCTCAGAATTACCTAGAAGACTTGCATTGTTAAAACACAAATTCACAGGCCTTAGAGTTCTTGAATCTATCATAACCCATTGAAGAAGGAAACTGAAAAAGTAAATTTCTGGTGAGTTCCTTGGTGGTGTTGCTGGAGTTCCAAGTGCGTCTGCAGCAATGCATCTATGGAACTTACTCCCACACACACTTCTGGAGTATTACTCAGAAACTCTTTCATTAGAGGACATTAAGAGAAGAGATGGGCAAGTGGTGGTAGAAAAGGCAAAGGAGAAAGTTAAGGATGATTCTAACCAAATGCTGCTGCTGCTGCTTCTTCTTCTTCTTCTTCTTCTTCTTCTTCTTCTTCTTCTTCTTCTTCTTCTTCTTCTTCTTCTTCTTCTTCTTCTTCTTCTTCTTCTCCTTCTTCTTCTTTTGAAAAAGCAAATAGCAAACATGGTAAAAGACAAGAAACCATAACAGCTAATTGCTTTTTGCAACATTCTTGGAGATATATGCAACAATACTGTGTGTCACTGTGCTCTAAGGGGTAAAGCTCAAGAAAAAGGGCACAGAAAGTTTGACTGTAAGACCCAGAGACTGGGAGGAACCGGAGGGAAACAGTGTCCCTTGAATATGGCAGGACTGCTGCTCTCATGAAGTCCCAGCAACTGAGATGGCATGCACAAGACTTGTGCAAGATCAAGCCAGTCAGTATTTGTGTGTGTGCGTGTGTGTGTGTGTGCGTGCATGCGTGTGTGTGTGCATGGGGAGTATTCATGAGCCTTCCCCCAACTGAGAAGTTATGGACTGTCGAAGGCTTCTAATAAAAGGAAAGTCAGAAATATTCATAAGGATATGGCCCCCGGCAGGTCAGCGGGTGGCCCCACACAGAGAAGTACATGGGCTGAACAAATTGGATGCTATGGATTATTAAAGAAAAAGAAGGGGGGAAGATGGAGGGGGAGAGAAAAGAAGGAGTGTGGAGGTGAGGGTGCATAGGAGGAGGGAGGGGTCAGTGTGGGAGGCGAATGTGGTCAAAATACACTGTGTGCATTCTCAAAGAATTGATAAAATATTTTTAAAGAGGCAGATAGTGGTTTATTAAGTTGTCTGTGTAGACGTGCAACAATAACACCCCTCACCATGCCTCACCATGCTTCACCACGCTTGCGAGGCAGAGGCGCTCCGTGTCTCAGAGAATAGTGCTGAGACAGTTGGCCATGCAAAGTCGTTTTGAACTGCAATTGTAGATTCTGTGAGGCTGTAGAACCCATCAAGTGAATTATATGAAATCTTTTAAAGTCAAACTGCTTATTAATAATATTTTATAGAAAGAATTTTAGTGTTTTTATGAAGTATCTTTTTTAACCTTCCTTTTCAAAAAACTATATTTTAAATAACTATGGTTTGGGCTCATCAGACAGTTTAAACTATATTTGAAAAGTTTTGGGTTCAATAAAACCCAAGCTGCTTTTTGCCAAGCACCTTTTCCTCTCATTTTAAAAACCATATGTATTTTAAAGGAAATTTAACCCATGTGTTTTTGATTTATATAAATTTAAATAATCAAAATGGTATTTTTTTACAAGCCTGTTGATGTCAAATAAGTTTTTTGAGCCCCTTTAAAGAGACTTTTCTCCTGAAGACAAGAAGCAATGCTTTGCCAAGGGTAAATACATTTCAACACCAAGAGGCCATGTTAGCTTGCAACAGCAAACCTCTGATTCTGAATTCATTCTAGGTCTGACTGCATGAAACCGTTCCTGCTCTCCACAGTACCGGGGCCTGCACCCCTTCTATAATGAAATAAATATATTAAGGCTGTAAAAATAAGAAAAACGAGGATGATTGCTTACACATTTCAAAAAGTTATCGGTAGTATGAGAGGCGGTGTAAGTGGATGGAAACCATGCTCATACAGCCGCCAGTGATGTACTGAGCTTCTGTCCTGGGCGTGGCCTTGGGAAGCAGGGAAGCTGGTAGAACAAGTAAGTTACCTTACATCAGAATTAAGAACCGTCGCCTTTCAAATTTGCCTTTTTAAAAAAATTCACTAAAATAAGGAGGAACTTTGAGAGTCCAGTTGAGTGACATTTGAGAGGACTGAAGTTTTCTTTGGGTTTTGGAGTTGTCAGAGATGACACATGTTCCCAGGAGCTCTGGGCAGGAAGGAGAGGAATTAGTGTAGCCGACAAGAGGGCAGCTATTTGTCTCCTCCATCTGTCTCTCTCTTCCGTTAGATACTCATTGACTAGATTAAGAGTACACACATAGCAACCGGCTAGGCATTATTTCTGAGTCTGGGTACGTGTCTGGGAGTCTGTTTTCAGAAGAGATGAGGACTTAATTCAATGGACTGAGTGAGGAAGTTTCCCCTTCACCCTGCATGGGGGGCCCCATCTGAGGGTCTGGGGAAAACAAAGAGGGGAAAAAAAAGGAAAGTGTTTCCTTATGTCCAGGAATTGGAACACTAATTTCTTGTCCTTCAACAGAGAACTCTGGTTTTTCTGGTCTATGAACTTTGGGTTTTATGCCCGGGAATCTCTGGGTTCTCCAGCTGGCTTTGCCTTAACACTGAACATTACATCGGTAGCTTCAGTGGTTTTGAAACTTCAGGACTCAGGGACAGTAACACAGCCTGCTTCTCGGGCTCTCGAGGTTGATAGAACTTCGCAGCCTCCAACATATGAGATCCCTCCCCCCAGTCTGGTAATAAAATACACTTAGACTAGAATCAAGAAAATCCCTGCGCCTTAGCATCACCGAGCCAGGCACTGTTCTGGGTGCTGATGAGCAAGCAAGTCGCACACTAGGCCCCTCTGCTCTCACGTAGTTCACTTTTGTGAAAAGTTTCACATCCATTGTGACTGAAAGCATCAGCTTCTCCCCTTGTATGGTGGTTAACTCGGAGCAGGTTGGGGCTGGAGCATCACAAACAGCGTGATGGGAGAGCACACAGACGGAAAGGAGACAGCAAGGAAGCAAAAGGCGACAACTTTCCAGATTTGTTCAGGTAGACCACTGATCATATTAACAAAGTTGAAAAACGTTTTGGAGGAAACAGGAAGCATTAAAGTAGGCAAGTGTGATTAAAGCAAGAGGATTTTCGCCCCTTCCCAAACCGGCCTGGCATCTCTTCGAACCTGAGTGTAATCCATCTCTCCGTGGGTCAGTCAGCACGACCTGCTCCTAGTTTAACAGTGTGCACTTCACAGATAAGATCCCATTCTTCCCTTTCTTATTACGTGCCGTCTGGTAGCCAGGCTGTTGAATTGAACTCAGGGATGCTTTTAGATCGGTGTCATGAAATACACAATTCCCCATATTTCCATAGAGCATATTACTGTCTCTCAGAGAGTGATACCCGACAGACACAGTAAAGAGCAACTTATCTAGCATCTAACAAGCCTTTCTTTCCCCAGAACGGGAGGCATTGCATGTAAGTCTTGGCATTACAGAGTGACCACAATGAGGACATTGTAAGGCAGCCCATGCCGACCATTGTTTCTGGAAAACCTATACTCCAGGGCTTGTGCTTGGAGACCTCAGACAGGTGAAGCTCCATTTCAAATGAGATGCAATGAACAGTCCAATTTTCTGGAAATGCCAAAGCGAGAAGCCTCTGTAGGTTTCCTCTGTGGGAAGGAGGAGCATTTGGCACTACATGAGAGAAGAGAAGAGATTGCTGTTGAGAGACTTTGCTGCAGGCTCTTAATAGGAGCACAGAATCAAGCTTGCTCCGGGCGTTTCCATTGGCTTTGAGCATCCTGAGGTTTACACTGGGCTATGCTATGACTCTCAGAGGGATCGGTAAAGGTGCTATAGAAGGAAGAACTTGCACACAGATGGTTTTTTCAATCTACAACACTGTTGTTTGCTGTTTTCTGCTGGAAACAGACTAAAACTGTGGAAAAACCTTGTCCTAAGTCAGTGGAAGACATCATTATTCCCTCAACATATCCTTGAGACATGCATTAGTTTTTCTTTTGAAGCCATAACTTTCACTGGGAATCTGTTCCTGCTTTCTATAATACTCTATAGGTTAACTCGTGGATATACAATTAGCACACAACATGGTGAGGATACATGAATAGGAAATGCCATTAAGATGCTTATTTCCTAGTTTATCAATCAGTAGAATTTTTCCCTTGGAAGATTAAGCACATCTTCTAGTTATGACTGGTTTGATGGTTCACTTTTCATGCAGTGCTTTGTGGAATAGTTTCTCTGGAGAATGGGCGTGGGGATAGGTGAGATTATTTACACACACAAAGTTCTTTGACACTATCATATAACATGTCTTGGTTTTATTTACAGTCCTTCCCCGAACTCTTCAAAGATGTACTGTCTTTTATCTACTTACCCAACTTTATGCTTCCCCTCCCAATCAAGGTCAATTTATGCTGCCCAAATATTCCGGTATGTGTGGCCTTTGACTGGAGCCTGGTAGATTTACCAGGGGTACCCATTTAGAGAAAACGGGCCCTACCTGTCTCAGTAGATGACAGCTGCCAACAGTGCCACAATAGCTCCTGCCAAGGCCATCTCGCTGCTGAGACTTCTCATGCCTGGCCTTACACATGTCATGTGCATGCTGAGGTGACTTCAGGTGACTTCAGGATCCCTTCAAGGTCTGTTCATTTACTTGCCACTTTTTTGCTGTTTTTTTTTTTATTGAGCTCTGCATTTTTCTCTGCTCCCCTCCCTCCCTCTCCCTTGCCCCTCAGCCCTCCCCCAAAGTCCCCATGCTCCCAATTTACTCAGAAGATCTTGTCTTTTTCTACTTCCCATGTAGATTAGATCTATGTAAGTCTCTCTTAGTGTCCTCATTGTTGTCTAGGTTCTCTGGGATTGTGATTTGTAGGATGGTTTTCTTTGCTTTATGTCTAAAAGCCACATGTGATAATTGTCTTTCTGGGTCTGGGTTACCTCACTCAAAATGATGTTTTCTAGCTCCATCCATTTTCCTGAAAAATTCAAGATATCGTTATTTTTTTCTGCTGTGTAGTACTCCATTGTGTAAATGTACCACATTTTCTTTATCCATTCTTCATTTGAGGGTCATTTAGGTTGTTTCCAGGTTCTGCCTATGACAAACAATGCTGCTATGAACATAGTTGAGCACATGTCCTTGTGGCACGATTGAGTGGGTCTTGAGGAAGGTTGTTTCCTAATTTTCTGAGAAATCGCCATACTGACATCCAAAGGGACTATACCAGTTTGCATTCCCACCAGCAATGCAGGAGTGTTCCCTTTACCCCACAGCCTCTCCAGCATAAGTTGTCATCAGTGTTTTTGATCTTGGTCATTCTTACAGGTGAAAGATGGAATCTCAGAGTTGTTTTGATTTGCATTTCTCTGATGACTAAGGATGTTGAACATTTTTTAAGTTCTTTCAGTCATTTTAGGGTTCCTCTGTTGAGAATTCTCTGATTAGGTCTGTACTCTTTTTTAAAATTATTTTTGATGACCAATTTCTTGAGTTCTTTGTATATTTTGGAGATCAGACCTCTGTCTGATGTGGGGCTAGTAAAGATCTTTTCCCATTTGGTAGACTGTCGTTTTGTCTTGTTACTTGTCACTCTTAAAAACTTATTTTTGACTGGACTTAGTAGAAGCTCTCATCCCATTCAGCCTATGTCTCTTGGCAACCTGCTCCTGGGATTTTTCTTTGGATTCCTTTGTTCTCTTGCCTAGACACTCAGTATATTCTTAGCACATCATTTCTTCAGACCAGTGCGTTAGTGTTTGTGTTGCAGAGTGTAACAAGATACTGAATCTTGGGTACTTGGGTACTGGGCTTCTCATCTTCTTTGTTTAAAAGCTTTCTGACAACATACGGGCAGACATCATCTTCTTTAGAGATTAAAAAGCTATCAGATTGTACTAACTCTTTGGGGCCCCAACTACTAAGGCATCTGTCACTCTAAGAATATCTTTCTTTATTGTTTGTTTCTGTGGTTTTTTTTGTCATACAATAATCAAGTTGAGAATCCTCAGCTTAACATCCACAATGCATCTGTGAACAGACTTGTGCTCCCTCTATCTTGTACTCTGTCGTCTACAATAAGATGGCCCCTTACTCAACAGCAGGCACAGTCTGCTGTGGACCAAGGCATTTTGTGAGAAAACACTGTTTTTCATCCCCACCACTGATCTGGACCACACAACCCTTTCACACTTCACCCAGAGCATCGGCAGCTGTTTCTGTGACCATGCACTTCTCATAGAAAATAAGAAGCTTATGTTCATCATCCATTTCAATGAGTTTCTGACAGCTTGCGGCTGGGGAGAAGATATATTTAGCTTCATCTTTATGTAGCTAGTTGACAAAAAAAAAAAAACACACACACACACACAACCACAAAGCAAAAACGTGTGACATTGTTTTCTTGAAAGAATTCTAAAAGCCCTTATTGAATGAGAGTTCAAATGAAAACCCATTCCCTAAATTGGTAGATTCAACCTAATATTAAATACATAACTATTTCACTGTACCTAGAGGTTGTAATAAAAGTGTAAGTAGATTTATTCCAGTGGGGGTCCCAGGCTACCACCAAAGTACCTCTGATCTCTGGCCTGGGGTTCTTTCCTGTAACGTAACTCATTTGATTCTTTTGTACTTGGCACCTTCAAGGGTATCAGAATCCTGTGGCTTCTGAGTTATCGTTTCATGCTTCTGATTGGATAATTATTGCCATCTCTTCTTGCCCAGGCTCCTTCTGCACTGTTTATTGCGCATTTGAAGTTACATATATATTTTCGCATCTGCCTCCCTGCCAATCCACCTGTGAATGGTTCTATACAGAGATACAAGGTGTTGACTGTCCACTGTGCCTTTTGTGTGCTGTGAGTGGCTTTCGTACTGCTGTTCTGCAATTCTTTGCCACTAACATGGAGATGTTTGTTTAAACTGCTAGGCTCCTGCCACGGCCCCAAAAAAGAATGGCGGGGATGGGGCAGGTGCTTTGGGTGCTGCTGAAGGCTGGGCCTAACTTGTGTCAGCAACAACATGGCAAAGAAGCTCTCACCAGAGAGTAAAGTAAAAAGGAGAGTAACCATTTTCTCAGAAATACCAGGCTCTTCTCAATCCTGATAAGTGAACGTGAAATCTAAGATTCTATTGGATATCCAGGCTATAGTCTCGGTCAAAATTCAAGTACAAACCCAGCTAACATCTGAAGCCATTCCAGGCTCCCTTTCTCTGCTAGATGTCCATTATTATCATATATGTGGTATTTGTGGCTCTAGACTCAGTGCTGAATTCTAGAAAAATCCCCGAAATAGTCATTAAAGGAAAATTTGTTAACATTGTGGCAATCGAGGAGACTCCTATTTCCTTGTTATATGAATACAGTGTGTAAAACACAGCCCTGTTTTATTGTACCCACATCAGACACACACAGCAACACATGGGGCAAAATGAAATTAGACACACCAAAACAATAGCTTGGAATATCTTTAAGTGCTTGGATAACAAAAGGATTTTATATATATATATTTTACTGTCGTCTTTACTTTTATAATGGACTAAGACACCAAATGCTACACATTGTGACTTACACTATAGGCAGCTTGGCCTCCTGTAAAAAGGGCTCTTATTAGAGTTTACATATAAGACCCGCAAACAAAGCAAAAGGCTGTGCTGGGCTTGTTTACTTCCCAGAGCAGTAACTTGTTTCTCATAATGATTTACCATCTCCAAACATGCAGACAAGTGCCAATAGACTTCAAATTCGCTGGTTTCCTCAAGACTTTAAACGGTACCATTCACTGTCTCGCTGTGTGTTTCCCTTGTGTCTAACACAACACTCTTTCCAGGTGGTTCAAGAGGAAATTGCTTAGAATTGGAAACAGCAAGTAGAGTGTTTAGAAAATGGTATCATCACAGTGTTTCCAGACATTCAAACACTTCGCATTGTTCCATTCTTTTACACATAGGAATATGGCCTTCATTTGTTGTATTTAGAGATTTTTTTTCCTGCTTTCCCCTTAATGCCTCCCAAAGTTGGGTCTTTCTTTTCTTTTTGTCTCTTTGGCGTTTTTTGATCTCCTTCCAAAAGTTTTATGACAGCTGCATTTAAATGACTGCTTCAGGCAACAGAAGTCAAAGATGAAATTGAATTATGCTTCCAGACTTGGCACGCGAAATCAAGAAAAATTTCATTAATCACGATTAATTAATACAGAAACACAGTGGTAGCATTGTGATTATAATGTATCTGGAACTTAGCATATTTACATGGTAAATATGTAAGTTGACATTTACATGGTAGAGGGGAAAAGGGAGTAAATCTTTGCTTAGCACATCATTGCATAATAGACAAGCTAGGTAGGAGAGAGAGAGAGAGGCGGACAGGACTAAAGAAGAGGTTTTATATACTTGTGGAGGGAAGAGCTTTAAGTGCCCTTTCACTTTTGATTTCCTAAAGAACAGTTGTGTGTCACAAGTTTCTCCATACCAATTTGTTAGACTCTGCCTCATGTAAGGCCAGGTGTCACCGTGGAAAAGACTTGAAATGATAATAACATATTCCATTGACTAATAAACACATTTGGAAATGCCTCTTCTAGATAAGGTACTGCTAACAAGCATTGCCTGCTTGTATTCTTTTGTATGGACTCTTTTCCTTTGTTGCAATAAAGTTATCAGTCGAGTATTTGGAATGTGTGTTATAATTTAACAGTATTTAAAAAGGTGATAAACTTAAGGGACCAACTGGAGCAGAAGAGAAATATTCCTCAAGGGAAATACGTGAAGCAAGAGAGAAGGAGGAGGGAAGGAGATGAAAAAGACTCCATGTTAAAACAGATGGGGGAGAAAAGTTGTTTCCGACATGGACCTCCAACCTACAGACGTCTGGAGAGCCTGTTCTCCAGAGTCAGCTCATCACCAGTAATGTCCAAGAGGGAGCTCCACAGCCAAAAGAGGAGCTCCTTGAACAGGAGCCTGAAGGTGCTGTCAGTGTCTGGCTCCACCTTTTGTCTCAGCTGACTCACTTATGCTTCTGCTCCCCCATCTCCCCCAGGATGACAGTCGTCTTTCCCGCTGTTCTTTCTTGGACTTGTCGACACATGTGCCAGGCCTCCATACAGCTCTGTCTCGCTGATGCTAGGTCAGATGACTTCTTTAGTCACTGAGATATTCCAGATACCATGTTTGCAAATCTTTTTTTTTATTGAAAAAAAAAAATCCCTGCTTCCTCTCAGCCTCCCATTTCCCTCCCCCTCCTCCCGCCCCTCTCCCCCTCTCCCCCTCCCTCTCCAGTCTGAAGAGCAGTCAGGGTTCCCTGCCCTGTGGAAAGTCCAGGGTCCTCTCCCCTCCATCCAGGTCTAGGAAGGTGAACATCCAAACTGGCTAGGCTCCCACAAAGCCAGAACATGAAGTAGGAACAAAACCCCATGCCATTGTCCTTGGCTTCTCATCAGCCCTCATTGTCCGCCATGTTCAGAGAGTCCGGTTTTATCCCATGCTTTTTCAGTCACAGTCCAGCTGGCCTTGGTTAGCTCCCAATAGATCAGCCCCACTGTCTCGGTGGATGGGCGCACCTCTCGTGGTCCTGACTTCCATGCTCATGTTCTCCCTCTTTTCTGCTCCTCATTGGGACTTTGGGAGCTTAGTCCGATGTTCCAGTGTGGGTCTCTATCTCTATCTCCATCCATCGCTAGATGAAGGTTCTATGGTGATATGCAAGATATTCATCAGTGTGGTTATAGGATAGGGTCATTTCAGGTTCCCTATCCTCAGCTGCCCAAGGAACTAACTGGGGACATTGCCCTGGACCCAGCAATACCACTCTTGGGAATATACCCAAGAGATGCCCTATCATAAGACAAAAGCATTTGTTCAACTATGTTCATAGCAGCATTATTTGTAATAGCCAGAACCTGGAAACAACCTAGATGTCCTTCAATGGAAGAATGGATGAAGAAAGTATGGAATATATACACATTAGAGTACTACTCTGCCATAAAAAACAATGACTTCTCAAATTTTGCATGTAAATGGATGGAAGTAGAAAACACTATCCTGAGTGAGGTAATACAGACCCAAAAAGAGGATCATGGGATGTACTCACTCATAATTGGTTTCTAGCCATAAATATAGGTCACTGAGTCTATAATTTGTGATCCTAAAGAAGCTAAATAAGAAGGTGAACCCAAAGAAAAACATATAGTTATTATCCCTGCTATGGGAAATAGACAAGATTGCTGGGCAAAAAATTGGGACCTTGGGGGTGGGGTGGAATGGGGGTAAGGGGAGATGGGGAGAGAAAAGTGAGAAGGGGAGGATGGGGGGAACTTGGGGAAACGGGATGATTGGGGATAAAACAAGGTTGGATAGAGGAGCAGGGAATCACATAACTTAATTAAGGGAACCACCTTAGGGTTGGTAAGAGACATGTTTGCAAATCTTGAAGAACATTCATACAATGGAGGTTTTTCTCCTGCACTGTTGCCTCGTCATAGGGAGATTTTGATCCAGGTCGTCACCTGGAGTGCAGTGGTCCCAGCCAGCCAAGGGAAAGGGACTCAAGTTTCTTTGGCTACACATGAACGAATGCAGGAGAAATCCGCAGGCTGACCCATGGGTGTGTGATCAGCGTAGCACCTGTTCACTGCCGCATGCCACTCACAGTAATTGTGTTCATAATTATCTATTATGTGATGTTATTGCAAAATTGACTGGTGAGTTTACTTTTCTTGGTTGTTTTCTTGTTTAATCCTGGGAATAGGTTCTTGTTACAAAGCTCAGACCAGCCTTCAATTTATGAGTCCTCTGCTTTGGCCACCAAAGTACTAGGGTTCCTACTGGGGGACACCACACAAGATCCCAGATTCACTTTTAATTTATTTTCTTCTCTTCTTCCCTTCTCCATCTCTCTTGCTACTACTTTTAGACTATGGGAAGTAGGCAGACCCTGCCATCACGTCACTTGAGATAATTTGGCCCTAATTAGGAAAATGAGACTTTTATTCCTGTTGATTTACATTTTGAGCAGTGACACCCTGGAACAAAATCCTGTGAGCAGACAGAGACAAATGACACGGCACTAAAGAAACAGAGATTTTCTTTCCCACACCTAAATCCTTGGCACTGGTTTGGAAATGGCAGGACCATTTCTAAGAGCTGAATGTTTCTTCTTTGGCCACAACTACTTTTTCTCTCCAACAAACTATTTTATTTAATACAAAGTTAAGTTATTGTAGAGTAAAACACACAAAATGTGTTTCTTCCAATGGCCGACAATGTAATTCTATTCTACACAACTGCCGCAGGAGAAACAACTGTCTGAGGAGAACACCAGCATACTGAGGACACTATCACCTACCCAGGGACTGTTCTCTTAAAGAATGCATCTAGCAGCAGCCCAATCATATAAAGTATATCTCTCTCAAAGTCAGTAGACACAGAGTTGAATAATTAAAATTGTAACCTTGGTTGAATCCCCAGCTTTCTTTTACTCTGACGTTATTGTTTATAACATGAGAACATTGTGCAAAACAATGTGTAAAGTCAGCTGAAAGTCTGCACAGTGAGAAGAGCAGCATGGAGCACCAGGAAAATTCTAGACCCTGAACATAATGGGAAGCCATAAACGAAAAAGTGACAAGCACGTAGTAGGGTTCCATGTTTCAGAGAGGCTGTGGATCTGATACTAATGTGCTTAGGGTCTAAGGGGCACCCGAGGCAGAGGCATGCTCACTAAAGTAAAGCTGGTGGAAGGTGAGCCTCCCAGAAATCTGAAATCCATTCTGTAGAACCAGGGCCTAAAACAAGACTGCTTTCTCTAAAGGGCTCTGTGCACCAACCTTCATTGATTCAGGAGTCTGCGTATTCTGGAGCTTTACCTACCTACCATCAACCATGCTGTGAAAATATTAAATGAAACATTCCTAAAGAAATAATTCTATCATGGCACATTTTTATGATTTTCTGTTTTATCATCAGTTATTGTTGTTAATCTTCCGCCATTCCTAATTTATTAACTAAGATTTATCGTAAGTACATGTAGGATAAAACATTGTATCTAGGGATTGGATCTACCCATGGTTTCAGGCATTTCCTGGGTCAGTCAGGAAACAAATTCCCCATGACAGGGACTAGTATATGTACTGAATATGGAGTAGATCTTCCTTCAAACATGTAGCAATTTGCAAGACTCCTGTCTCAACCCCTGTGCTGACTGATGTTTGGGATCAGATGAGCATGGCCCAAGGATGGGGCAGGAATCAGTAGGAGCACCAGAGCAGAGGCCACAAATCTAGTAACCTACATTGTGTAGCCAGTGACTGCTGGTTTGTTTTCCAACCTCCCAGACCCAAATAATCACCCAGAAACTATATTAATTACAACACTTTTTGGCCAATGTCTCAGTTGTATTTCTAGCTAGCTCTTACATCTTAAATTAATCCATTTCTATTAATCTGTGTAATGCTACAAGACTGTGACTTACAGTAAAGGTTCTGGGTCCTTCTACTTCGGCAGCTACATGGTGTCTCTCTGACTCTGCCTACTCTCTCTATGTATCTCTTGCAACCTGGCTATAATCTGCCCTGCCATGGGACAAAGCAGCTTTGTTCAACCAATAAAAGCAATGCATATACAGAAGGACATCCCACATCAAAATTGTGCCATGACTTTTAAGAGATTATGAATCCTGGGCTGGGGTTATAGCTTATTGGGAGAATGTTTGCCTCATATTCAGGTAACCCTGGGTTAGATCCCAAGCACTGCATGAAACTGGACATAATGAGGCACAAAAGGCAGAAAGATTAGAAGTTCAAGGTCATCCTGAGCTACTTAGGCATCTCAAGGCCAACCTGGGGTTCATGAAGCCCATCTTTGAAAAGAGAGAGCCAGATCAAGAGTGAGAAAACAAGAGAGAGAGAGAGAGAGAGAGAGAGAGAGAGAAAGCAAGAGAGAGAAAGCAAGAGAGAGAGAGAAAGCAAGAGAGAGAAAGAGAGAGAGAGAAAGCAAGAGAGAGAGAAAGCAAGAGAGAGAGAAAGCAAGAGAGAGAGAGAAAGCAAGAGAGAGAGAGAGAGAGAGAGAGAAAGCAAGAGAGAGAGAGAAAGCAAGAGAGAGAGAAAGCAAGAGAGAGGGAGAGAGAGAGAAAGCAAGAGAGAGAGAAAGCAAGAGAGAGAGAGAGAAAGCAAGAGAGAGAGAGAGCGAGAGAGAAAGAGAGAGAGAGAGAGACTCTCACTGGAAGCAACTCACACAAGGATAAAGATGTTGTTAGCACGTCTGTGGAAGCAGAAAACGTTGTCCTGGATGGGATTTATGGCTGACAGCCCAGAAACCACACTGCAAATCATTTGGAAAATCATGTTTGTCAACAGAAAATTAAAACGTCTTTAATGGTAGTTGCTTAAATGCCGTTTCTTGTGTTCACCACAGCCTCCTTTCCTGGGGAGAAAATTTTCAAATTTGTCATTATTATCCTCTCTTGGATGTGGCTCAAGGCAGTTGTTACACGAACATAAACCCAAACACAACAATCAGCTTCCAAATCGGATGCCAATGTCATGTATGGAAACAACGTGACAACCACAGCAGAGAGTGGAGCAGCAGGCTTGTCAGGATGCCAGCGGAAGACAATGTCTACGCTTCTCCCACTAGATCTGCCTTGAGAACGTTCTAGTTTCCACTTCTGACCCAGAGTTTCTGGAACGAGGAGGCTGTCTTGAGCTGCGAAGTCCTATGCAGCACCACTTTGACATGAATATAAAACTGAGAATTACCCAGGTGTCCCCGTTCAGGCTAGGAACACGATGATGTGATAATGTTCCTCGTTTTACACATGGAAAAACCTCAGAGCAGACAGGGGTCCTATTAAGTCACGCGCATTTTTAAGTTGTTCGTGTAGTTTCGCTCTTCTCAACTTGGCTCATACCCTGGTATGTTCTACATGAGTTCATCTTCATGCTTCTGGTAGGTTTTCAATACCATGTCATGTGAGAAGAATGCTGGGTTATGTCTCATCATTACCAAGAGCTTACAGAAAGTCAGAGCCACGGAAGCTTCCCAGGGCTCTCTCAGACCTGTAAATACGGGCGATCACACTTCACATTGTGTTATGCAGGGGAAAGGAAAGGAGCTCTTCAGAGTGCAAGGCGGGGCACTCAGCAAATGTTCATCTTCTGGGAGGTCTCCAACTCTGCCCCGCAGTGTCTGCCCAACCCGATTTCCTACTGCCTCTTAGATCTCCAACCTTCAGTCCAGTCTCCTGCCACGCTAACCCTCTGCCTTGGGTTCAGTCACTGTAGTGCCAACTTTTAAAATATAACCTGTACCCATCATTTAGAGCTATAAACAACCATGGCCCCACATATCATGAAAATGGTATAAAATATTTTACTTTACTCTCTGATATCTTTTCTATACATACAAACAGAGGTTGATTCCCTCCCTTATGGTTAGCGCGAGGAAGAGCTAAACAGGTTTACTGAAGACTGTCTATGTGATATTTATTTTCGATTTCTACAAACATTTATTGCTTGTCTACTGGAAGAAGTTAGAAAGCTGAACAAGAATTTTCCTTCAGAAGCCTGTTATTCCCTCAGGGAGAAATCTGAGACGCACTGCCTGCTTTATTCAGCACTCGGCTAAGCTGGGTGTTGTGTACGGTTCTATTGGATCTTGATATTCGCTGAGGATCATGCCACAGGCAGCCTTTTGCTTGTACTTTCTGGACAGTATAATGCGAACGGCAGTTTACACTTTAAACACATGGTCTATAGCAAGTGTTATCATTTTTATCTAGGTTATTTACTATTCATATTGAAGGATTAAAGCATAATGTAGTGTAGAAAGGGCACTTAGCCCTGTTTTTAATCTCTGGTAGCACAGATGATAATGATGATGATGATGCAAACAAATAAAAATTAAAATTCATATCGGGAAAAATAAATGAGAATTTTTTTACTTACCAACAGATTGTGGCTTGATAGAAGTAAACAAGGGCTTAGTGGTAAGGCCGTATAAACAGAACTCTTGAGGTGATTCACGTTTGTCCACCACACGAGAAGTGTGCATCAGAGTACCACACTGCATGCCAGTCCCTGTGCCAGCCACGGGAAGGTAAGCATGGTTTAAGTTTATATATACTTTGCCAGCGTCATTGCATGGATTATATTTGAACTTGAAGCTGTTATGTTGGTTTATCAGTTCTGAGCAGAAGACTCTCTGGTGTTTTGTCTAAACTAGGATCCTTCAGTTGCTTGTCTCATGGGCTGAACATTGTTGCTTGTGCAGTAAAGACACTTTATTTCTTAGAACTAGAAGAGGCACAAAAGATTTTAACCAAATGTGTGTGTGTGTACGTGTGTGTGTCTATCTATCTATCTATCATCTATCTATCTATCTATCTATCTATCTATCTATCTATCTATCTATCTATCTATCTATCTATCTATCTATCATCTATCTATCATCTATCTATCTATCTATCTATCATCTATCTATCTATCATCTATCTATCTATCTATCTATCTATCTATCTATCTATCTATCTATCTATCTATCTATCTATCTATCCATGGACTTTATCTTCAGGATAAAGGAAAGTGACACTCTCTTCGTGTGAGGTACCAGTCCTCGGTGCTGGTACTCTCTATCTTCAGGTTGTCCATCAAGTGGAACCGGATGAACATGATTACAAGTCACAAGTTGAGCTTTACTTTTCCCAAGCTGGCTGCAGAGACAACTTGTCTAGGTTCTCTATGAACAGCCACAGGCCACAGAATGTGTGTTTACACAGACCTTTTCCGTGGTTTACTTCTGAAAATTGGTTCAACCACATGGGAATCGAGTTAGACTCATGGAATTATAATCTTTGACTGGTACAAAACCCAAATGAGTTTGTATAGGATTCAGAAATCAGATTTAAGCTTCCAAAAATGAAGGAAGGTAAGGAAGAGTTCTCATCTAAACCTCTTTGAAACCTGCTTTTTCAAACTTGGATTCCGACCACCTAGTCATCTGGTTTTCCTAGACATCACAGAGGAAAGAAGAAAGCACTATGCCTCTCTTAGGGAGACATGGTGAAAAGTAATTTCCATTTCTCGTGTAGCTTACTTGAAAGGTAGAGGTATATTGAAACTTCCCTTGTGTATGACCCCTATTAGAGCAGGCCTGCTTAAAAGTGTAGATATTTTAGCATACAGCTGATTTTATAACATACTTCTGTGGCAAACTGACGTGAAGGTTAATAAATAAATTCCATCTCTGGGAATCTGCTAGCTATTATATCTACATTTCTAAATACAAAAAGGGAATAATTGAGACTGATGCTTTCTTTGAAAATGCATTGCTTTTCCTGTTAAGAATAAACTCTAGTAACTAACAAAAGGAAAAGGCTTGCCCACAGTAGCCTGGAGCCCGCTGAGCAGTGGAGAACTTGCCTTTTCTCTCAGTAACACTCAGTAGCTGAAAGCAGATCACTGCCAGGAAGAAGTATTTACCAATATTAAAAGGTCTTGGCCCATCATAGCTAGCGTGAGATTTGGAATATAGCTTTTGTTGCCAAGGTGACAAACACTTATAAATATAACACATCTTCTAATGTGCTTTTAACTTGGTATTTTTATGGCTTTTAAATCAGATACCATTAGCAAATATATTAGGTAATTTAGCTGAAAGACCATTTTCCTCTAACACTTTTTGTTACATTTCCCCAGGTAGTTCAGGAAATGTCTGTTGTGACATCCTGCTCCTGCCAGGCTCCCAACGTAACGGGATACATAAAGTACAGCTGGTACAGATTAGCATGTATTACCTTGCTTTTTTGTATTGATCACTGAAAAATGTACAGAAGAGAGTTAAATTTGTAGTCTCCTTGAAGAGCAGCCATTGTTCCTATTGTTATTTTGGGGTTTATGCCTCCTCCTCCTCCCAAATAACAGTTTGGCATAAAAATTCAATCTGTGAGGAAAAGGTTTTTGGGACAGCATAATAACTATATATTAACACTTCCCCCACCCTCCACACCTAACTGCTTTCCTTTAAATATCAAAAAGAGAAGGCTAGGAAGAAGATAATTACAATCGACCATTTAGAGGACTAGTATTTCCACAAGTCTAAGTTTATTGTTCCAAACAATAAGCCCAACAGCCCAGGCAGGGAAAGAATTAACATCATGAGTTCTAACAAGAAAGCTTGGGAGGTGGCCTTGCTTGTCACAGCAAAGATAAAAATGAAATGAGACGTATTTGAAGTCTAAATTTGCACTTAGGTTATTTTATCATAAATTCTTCTTAAAAGACTGTTCATTCGTTCATTATTCCTTTGCCTCGCGTTCGTTCACCCAATAGTCAAATAAGAAGTACCATCTGGCATGGCAGAGACCAAGCTGAGTAAGTCCCAGGCCTCAAGAAGAATATATTGGAAGAGATTCAGGACTATAAATGGAATATCCAGCACAATGACTAAGTCTGAGACAAAGACTCCACCCAAAGCTCAGGAAAGAGGACCTGAAAGAAAAACAGTCTCGGCCAACTGTTTTCAGGGCATCAAGATAAGGACGGAGAACATAGTTTATTTAAATAGTTAGCCTCTAGCGAGGTCCTGCTTTATATGGTGAATCTAGAATTGCTATTTCCCTTCTGTGTGATTTTGCTTTCTCTTGTGATTAATTGTCCTTGCCTCCTGCATCGTCCACAGACGACTGGTGACAGGGATGCTGGGATGTGGGACGTGTAGGTAAATGGATTCTTGGAGAAAGAAAGATGCTACGAAAACATCCAGCATCCTCGTTTTCCCAAGCAGTAGCATTTTAGGGAATTATCATATAACGCTGCACCTTTGTGAGTGTGGTTTGCTTTTTTGTAGACAGACAAGTGTTCATTTTGATTTTCTCTAATGACTTTGGAAGTAATTTTTATCCTACATGCAAAACATAATCATCTTTAGATTGTATTTGAGTCGATTTTGTTGTTTACCAAGGTCTTGGGCAATTTCACCACAATTATGAAAAGCGGTGTCCAACAAGCCGAGCTCCACTCTCTCACTGAGGATCTGGAGCACAGTTTTGTAGACAGGGCAACAACTTCTGCAAAACAAACAGCACACTGGGTGTGAGTGTGTGTTTATGTGTGTATGTGTTTGTCTCTGTGTGTATTTATTTGTGCATGTGCTTGTCTGTGTATGTGTTTGTTTGTGTGTGTGTTTGTGTGTTTGTGTATGTCTATGTGCTTGTGTGTATGTGGGTGTGTGTTTATTTGTGCATGTGCTTGTCTGTGTATGTGTTTGTGTGTGTGTTTATGTGTGTATGTGTTTGTGTGTGTGTTTGTGTATGTCTATGTGTTTGTGTGTATGTGGGTGTGTGTTTATTTGTGCATGTGCTTGTCTGTGTATGTGTTTGTGTGTGTGTTTGTGTATGTCTATGTGTTTGTGTGTATGTGGGTGTGTGTTTGTGTGTGTATGTGTTTGTGTGTTTGTGTATGTCTACGTGTTTGTGTGTATGTGGGTGTGTGTTTGTGTGTATGTGTTTGTCTGTGTGTGTTTGTGTGTGTGCTTATGTGTGTATGTGTTTGTGTGTGTGTTTGTGTGCTTGTGTATGTCTATGTGTTTGTCTCTGTGTGTGTTTATGTGTGCATGTGCTTGTCTGTGTATGTGTTTGTGTGTGTGTTTATGTCTGTATGTGTTTGTGTGTGTGCTTATGTGTTTGTGTGTGTGTTTGTGTGCTTTTGTATGTCTATGTGTTTGTGTGTATGTGGGTGCCTGTGTTTGTCTGTGTGTGTGTTTATGAGTGTATGTCTCTGTGTGTGTTTGTGTATGTCTATGTATGTGTTTGAGTGTATGTGTGTGTTTGTTTATTGTGTGTATGTGTTTGTCTCTATGTCTGCATGTATGTGTATGTGATGGAGCCTGGGGCTTGCCAACAAGAGCTGGGAACGAGCTGAGACTGGCTAGCATACCTGAGGCAGCTGTTACACTGTGGCGCCTGGATTCTTTTCAGACTCCTGGCTGGCTCCCCTGCTCCTCCCTCCTCCTTTCATAGACTCTAGCTCTAACCCTCACTGTCTTTCCTCTTCCTCCTGAGGCCGTGGTGATTCCCATGACCTGAGACTCTGGCCTAGCCCTGCTGCCAGACATTCCAGGGCTGTCTGACTGAGGAAAGGAACCCACACTGCTCTGGTCAGGCCGTGAAGTCAGAGAGAAAAACGGCCCTCGGCACTCATATGTTTCATCTTTCCTTTCTCCCATTCGTTCCTTCTTCTTCTGAGTTTTCTTGCTGACAATTACCCATGGATTGTCATGGCAACCAGGGAAAGTGACAGTTTGAGGAAACTTGCCTCAGGCTTTGTCAACAAGACATTGTCTATCAGCTTGACCCAGGATTTGCTAAAGTACCAGGCATTCCCTAATAAAGAGCAGCCTGTTGAAGGAGGCTGTGAAAATCTCTGCTTTCCTCTTGTAGATGGGGCTTCTCACAGGCTCCTTCAGGAGATGCTGAAAGCAGAGAGCTTCCACAGTTTGCAGTGCAAGGATTTAAAACAATAAGGAAACTTTTTTCTTCTGTTTTTTTTTTTCCCCAGTTTAATCTGGCTTCTTATGATTTAAGGTAGTTTCTCAAAGGCTGTCACTGGGATTGTATAGAATTAGTATAGTCAACCAGGATGAAATAAAAATAAAAATGTCAGTACTAAAGAAGCATGGGGAAAAAAAATCAAAGACCCCAGACCCTGGAGGCCACAGTACCCTTGATAAAGTAGATGGTACCCACCCCCAATGGAAAGACCTGTGCTGTTTGTCCAGAGAGACAGTCTCTGGTTATGTTTTTTAGACTCAGGCCCACTGACAGAAGAGAGCAATTACTTATGGTTATATATTTTTTTAATTTGACAAAGATCCCAATCATGGTGGATTAGGTACATTTAATATCTCAATTAATAAGCCCTCTACAATGGTAACATGTCAACTTTGGCTCACAAAATCCACTCCAGCTGATAGTCATTCAGGAAACGTCTTTCATGCCCACATATTAAATTTAATCTGTGCCCTGCTTTATAAGACTTTGTGTTCCTGCGCTGGAGAAAAGATGCTTATTTTATCATTCCAACTGAACAGTTTGCTTAGCAAAGCTGATGGGTAGGAGTTGAGGAGATACCCCGTGAATACCTACTTTGTATATTTACAAAAGAAGGAGCTGTAAGCGAGTTACCCGGCAGCAAAAAAAAAAAAAAAAAGAATTGTTTTTTGGTCGCACTGTTATCCTACTGGTTTTCCCATTCATTCAGCAGATTTATCTGTCATGAAGAATTTAAGTTTCATATTTTCTGCTGTCAGTTGTGAAAAGGCCTGTCAACTGGGGCTTACACTACCGTTTGCCAAAAGGCCTATAGCACACAATGATAATACAATCTTATATTTGTGCTCCCAGTCTTTAGATAATCCTCCACTTTCTTCCTCTGCAGCCCAGTTATGATCAGGCTTAAGTTGCATATTCTGCTTTTAGCCAGATTTTGCTGATATATGCTATCAGCAAGACTGAAATGAAATACATCGGGACTAGCTCTTATTACCAGTGGAGACTGTGCCTTGACCGTTCTGTGAGTGAGACAGCATTATTTGTACAAAACTCTTTAATTCATAGAAACAAAACAAAGACTAAAGGGGCTGTTAATGGTGTGGCCTTGATCTTTGTTTGCTCGGTGCTCTGAGGTCCTTCTATTCACACACATGGAAATACAGATGTCATCTTCACACACCTTAGATTAATATCCTATGGAGATGGCGCCTAAGGCACCAAGTTGCATTATGTCTGGTAAGGATGTAATTTTAAGAAAAAAAATGTAGTCTTCCCATTATTTATCAATATCTTCACACGAAAGACACTTTGTTCCTGACATTAACAAGTAATCTAAAATGATTTACATTTCCCCCTCCACATGCAGCAGCTACTACATTTCCTTAAATGGAAATTGTGAACTACTAGGAGGCTACGAAGCATTCTTTTTATAACACACTGGGTTTGTAGCTGTCTTAGAGAGATGCACCATTGCCTCAGACGAGGAGAGGAAGGGGTTAGCATTGCTCCTGGAACTTAGGAGAGGAACAAAAGCTGGCAGTCTGACACCAAAATAACATCTCAGTGAAAAGCAAAATTGCTTCTAAGGCGAAATTGCCTCATTTGAAGATAGTGGTGATACTGAGAACAATTATGTCACTTAAACTTTCACAATTTTGTTTTTATCAATCAATTATAAGGCTATCATGCAGTTTAAAAGCAATTATTTAATAAGGGCATTTGTAACAGTCCAGCATAATCAGTTCCACTTCGGGCCAGCTCTTCTCTGAGGCTGTGTTTTTGTTAGTGTCTCAGACTTTCTTGCGGTAATAAAGACTTTCTGAAAAAGCCAAATAAAATGGTTGTTTTTCAGAAAAGTTCCCTCCCCATTCCATAGTAAACCATTTTCCCCTGCTGCAAATGAAATTTAAGAATCTGCCCTCGCCCCCAATCCAGGCCCACCCCCACCCATCCACCCTCACCCCACCCCCACCTTAGAACTAAAAGCAAGTTAAGAGGGACACACGGAGCTGGGTGGATTGTCCATTTTGCGGACTGATCGGTCCATTTGGCTAGCTGAAGAACTATGTCTCCCCTCCAAATTTCAACTGATGTTTCTACTGATACTTTCTTCTCCTGTTGCTCTTGTCCATCCTAATTTCGGCACCCACTGCATGACCAGGAGACTTCTAGGATGCCGTCCTTCCTCTTTTCCCACCACTGTCTTTTCTGTGGATACCCTCCCCTTACCACCACTCTTCTTTCCTGTTTGCCTTTTTCTCCCAGAACTCGGGAAACTCCATGGTTGCTACCCACCACCGAACTTTCTCTGCTATGCATTCTGCCATAAAATCTCTAACTTCCAAGCATGCCTTCTAGAAAAGGAGGGAGTCCTGCCAGTGACTGCAAGGTATTTAGCATTAACCTTGTGGCCTTAGCTAAACTGGTACAAAGGTTCCAACAAAGATTACCACACAGGACCCAGTGAACTTGTGGTTTGGAAATCATATGCAGTGTTAGTCCTTCGTATTAAAAATTCCAGTCTTTTTCCTTGCTTTACGCTAATTTCACTACTGTAGAGCAGAAGCCAAATATCTTCTGTGACTTGCGCCATCTTCTTGGCTTCTCTCCCCTATTCTTCTGTTTCCCTAACCGTGTCCCAGATGCAGAGGCTTCTCCTTTCACCGTCCACGTTCTCTCTGTTCCTGACCCGTGTATCTGACATTCCTCTACCTTGGCGTGTTCTCACCCTCAGCCCAGATCAACTCCCTCGCCAGGCTAATTGGCTCATTCCTCTTCCTTCTTTCAGACCTACCATTAGAAAAACTATCACCGACGCCCTAAGCCAAGTGAGTTCTTACACAGTGATACACCTTTTCTTCAATTAATTCATTGTGCTTCCAGGTTGTGTTTATTGCCTTATTCTTTGGTTGCTGTCTTAGGCTAGTGACTCTTCCAAGAGAATAGAAATTTTGTTTTTTTTTTTAATGGTTTTTCTGTACTCAGTAAACATTTAAATGATCGCTATTGAATGAAGAAACTCTTTGGAATTCAAAGAAATCATCTTTTAATAAACTAAATAAATAAACAAATAACTGGCAGATTTTCCAAACAGAAATCAAATGATAAGGCTTTAAGAGACCCGTACATGTTTATAGAGAAACATTGCAGTGACAAATTAAAAACAGGCTGTTAACAAAAGACCAGATTAAATAGCTCATGACCCATTCGTAAAACATACATATACTGCCATTAAAATTAATGAATTAGTACCACATGTGTCCACTTGGCAAAATTTTCAAAGGACACACATGAAGGAAGTGTTCATAATAAAAGTATATATGTTGTTGTATTTTGCATCAAGTCCATGGAAGAAGCAGTTAGAAACAAAAAGAACGACAACACAAATATGATTAAGGCTACCATTTGGGAAGTGTGGGGTCTCCAAAGTTCTTACCATCCTTTCCCTGTCATTCCTTAGACAGGTTCGAGAGGGTGCAAGGGAGCTATTACCCCCTTTCCTCACATCTCTACATCTCCTACAACTTTCTGAGGATGCTCTTAGGTGCTGTTGGGAACAATTATATAGATCAAGGGTAAAGCTGAGAGAAACACTCATAAGTAGAAGAGATAATCTCGAGAATTATAGCAGTAAAGAAGAAAATCCAAATATATATAAAATACTAAATTTGGTTCCTCTATTGAAACATTCTATGCAATTAAGTTTCAAAAAAATAAATAAAAGAAACCAACAAATCTAACAAGATTGGGTGATCTCAGGGCCCAAGAAGAAAGCTGCAAAATAAATGACAGGAATCTCTCTAGGTTCAGTCTTCAATCTAGGCAAACAGTCAGGGAGGTTGAAGCAGCTAATGCATTATAGCTTTACTGATAGTGTGAGCTGTCCCTCACGTGGGAGACTGCTGAGTCTTCCCCTAGATAGTTCTCTTAGTTTGTTACAGTGCCTTTGCATCTACTTTAGATATTAAATTTAGGTCAATGCATCGAAACACTCCTAAAACTATGGCCTTAGAATGTCACAAAGGCTTTGTTATTTTAAAGTAGATGAGGGAAATTATTCTTGAAAAGTCAAGGCCAGTTTCTACAACCAACCAGCTGAAACACACTATAAATCCTGACCTGAGCCATGATTAATAAAAACTCAGAGATATGAGCAAGGAAGTCAGGACCACAAGGGGTGCACCCACCCACTGAGACAGTGGGGCTGATCTATTGGGAGCTCACCAAGGCCAGCTGGACTGGGACTGAAAAAGCATGGGATAGAATCGGACTCTCTGAACATGGTGGACAATGAGGGCTGATGAGAAGCCAAAGACAATGGCACTGGGTTTTGATCCTACTGTATGTACTGGCTTTGTGGGAGCCTAGCCTGTTTGGATGCTCACCTTCCTAGACCTGGATGGAGTGGGGAGGACCTTGGACACAAGGGCAGGGAACCCTGACTGCTCTTAGGACTGGAGAGGGAAGGGGAGAGGAGTGGGAGGAGGGGGAGGGAAATGAGAGGCAGGGAAGAGGAAACTTTTACTATAAATAAATAAATAAATAAAGATTAAAAAAATAAAAAATAAAAAAAAACTCAGAGATAGATATTGGGGTTCAACTTGAAGACCAGAAAACCAAAACAGTCAGCCATTCTCTCTTCCCTTGATCCTACTCTGAAAATGGTGATTCTGCCTCTAGGAGATCTCAGAATGAGACTGAGGCTGAGAGTTGTCTTCTCCTGTTTATAATCCTTTCTAGTTCTGGGGTTAAAGGAGTGCACCACTACCACCTGGCTTCTATGGCAAGCTAGTGTAGCTACTGGGATTAAAAGTGTGTGTTGTTGCTACCTAGTCTGTAGGGCTGGTCAGTGTGCCTGTTTTGTTTATCTGATCTTCAGGTAAACTTTATTTATTAAAATACAAATGAATGTCACTACACTACTTTGATATGGGAGTGATTTCTTATTAATAAAGAAACTGCCTAGGCCCCTTGATAGGCCAACCCTTAGGTGGGTGGAGTAAACAGGATTCTGGGAGAAAGAAGCAGAGTCAGTGAGTCGCCATGATGCTCCCACTCCAGCCAGACGCAGGTTAAGATCCTCCCTGGTAAGCGCACC
The DNA here is from genome assembly GCA_025134845.1 of Neodon shergylaensis. Taxonomy (NCBI): domain Eukaryota; kingdom Metazoa; phylum Chordata; class Mammalia; order Rodentia; family Cricetidae; genus Neodon; species Neodon shergylaensis. Next base: position 4,361,539 of record JABTXL010008822.1, read on the forward strand.
TCGTGGTGTTACAGGGATACTAGAAATGGGTTAGATCGATATGTAAGAGCTAGCCAATAAGAGGCTGGAACTAATGGGCCAAGCAGTGTTTAAAAGAATACAGTTTCCGTGTAATTATTTCGGGGCATAAGCTAGAGCTAGCTGGCGGCCGGGAGCTGGGGCGGCAGGGAAGCGGCCCGCAGCTCCTCACAACACTACTTGGCTTGTTGTTCTATTGAGCACACCCTGCAGTGTTGTGCCTGGGACCATCAGGGAAGATCTATATCTGTCCATCATGTGCAGTTTGTTTGTCCATTTGCTTTAGCTGGAAAGTCACTCAGCTGGTACAAGGCAACAAAAATAAAAGAAATCAGATGAAAAGTGGAGTGTGCCATGGAATATTATTCAGCCTTTAGAAGAAATGAAATTCTAACATTACTTTAATGACATCACACGAAACCATATGGAATAGTTTTCCATGTCTACCTATATAAGATTTTAGAATAATTAAATTCATAAAGATAGGAAACAGGGTGACAGTTGAAAGAAGTGGGAGGAGGCAATGCATGGTTAGAATCTAAAGCTCGTAGAATTTGGGGTTTGAAGATGACAAAATTCTGGAGAAAGAAGGTGATGTAGATTGCACAACAGTGTAAATGTATTTAATACCACTATATGCATTTTAAAGATAGTAATAGTTAAAACTGTTAGTTTTGTGCTACGGACAATGAACTAATTTTTTAAAAAAATTAATAGAAATCACATGAAAATTCACAAATTATGGATTCCAGCCCAAGAAAGCATGGTAGGTGAGGATTTTGTGTATCTGGGGGATACTATGAAAGTACTGGGTATTTGAGGAGCATGGTGAGAAAGTAAAATAGGAAACAATAAAGCTCTATTGTCTAACTGTTTCTTATTCACAGGGAATATTCCAAAAGCCCCTAGGTGATACTTGAAGTTGAGGTCATCTTGAATCCGCTATACAAGCACTATAATACTCAGATTCCACTGGCTGACTAATAGGTGGGTAGGTATATTGTTTGAACATATTAGACAATGGATAACTGATGTCCTAACGTAATAGACTGAATATAATTGGCCCCTACAATCTCATAGGGAGTGGCACTATTAGGAGGTATGGCTTGTTGAAGTGAGTATGGTCTTGTTGGCGGAAGTGTGCCACTGTGGAGGCGGGCTTTGTGATTTCCTATGCTTAGGATATTGCCCAGTGTGTCAGTTGACTTCCTGCTGCTTCAAGGTGCAGCTCTCTCAGCTCCAGCACCACACCTGCCTGCATGCCACCATGCTCTTCATCATGATGATAATGGACAGAACCTCTGGACTGTAAGCCAGCCTCCCCAATTAAATGTTTACTCTATAAGAGTTGCCATGGTCATGCTGTCTCTTCATGGCAATAGAAACCCTAAGATGCAGAGACAGGGTGGGTCTAGATACCCATTACACCATTAAGAAAAATGCATTGTTTAAACTGATGAATTGTTTCTGTGATTTCCTAGGTGAATGTTGGGGGTATAGTTACCATGAGGATAACTAAAACCATAAAAAGCAAGAGCCCAGTGAAGAGAAGACAGCTGTATTCTAACACATGCGCTCCCCGGCTACCAATGTGGCTAAACCCCATCACAGCAGTAGTGAGCAAAAATCTCCCATCACAGCAGTAGGGAGCAAAAATCCCCCATCACAGCAGTAGTGAGCAAAAATCCTTCATCACAGTAGTCGTGAGCAAAAATCCCCATCACAGCACTGGTGAGCAAAAATCCCCATCACAATAGTAGTGAACAAAAATCCCCCATCACAGTAGTGGTGAGCAAAAATCCCCATCACAACAGTAGTGAGCAAAAATCTCCATCACAACAGTAGTGAGCAAAAATCCCCATCACAACAGTAGTGAGCAAAAATCTCC